>CAJQUW010002279.1:79812-324804 GCA_907163375.1 Prostheceraeus crozeri
GACGTAATGAACGTTTACAACTCATTCATCGTATTCCTTGCAGCGCATTCAGTTCCTCGCCTCTTGATTGGAGGTCAGCAGCGACCATTCACAACTTTATATTTTGTAAAGAATTTAAATTTAGTTTTCATTCTATTTCACGTGCTTTGCACGTTACTTTATCAGTTTTCTACATTCTCACCGTGACTTTCATTCATATAGGTATTAAAAATTAAATTTAAAGTATTAAGGATTCGCAGACATAAATCAGTGTCTGCTTTAAAATGAGGTTAAATTTCGGGTTCTGATAAGATATAGTCCCTATGTTGGTGGATACCCGATTTCTACCAATAGAGAATAGATACAGGACTTGGATATTAAATATATCCGTATTGGGTCTAACATCATAACTGAGTGATTGTTTATGGAATTCTCAGTAATCTTAATAAATAATGGACCATGTTGAACTTGTTGTCGATATTCGATAACATTTTTCTTTCTGTCAAATACAATGAACAATGGGTTTGATCTGTTTGAATATACGAGATCAATTCAGTAAAGATGGCGAGTTCTTTCTCTGCGCTTTCTATAGGATTTGCGATATTTCCCGTGTTGGTAATAATTCTGCACACAAATATAAACTTGAAATCTTTTTATCTTCTATCAATCAGCAGGAAGCTGACTCTGAAGTAACTTCATTATCTAACTAGTTTTTTTCATTATCAGTATCATGGAGGACCAATTGTTTATATTATTATATTTAAATTAGGCAGAGCCCGTTTAGATTTAATGGCAGACAACTTAAAATTAATGTAATATACTATCCCACTCTTGTTCTGTAACAATTGGTCCAATTACAAATAATTTGCATGGTACATGCTATGTAAAATCAATAATGCCCATCACTTCAAATTTGGAAGCAAGACCATACATTATTCACTTTACTAAGTAATTACTTACTTCATCCAACAACTAATCAATGAAGACACGTCTGAGCACTGCTAATGGAAATAAGTTCCTATAAGCCTCCTATTTCCTACTTTCTTTTAATTGCATATAAACCTACTATGCTAGTACGTACCAGCCTATTCATATCAAACAAACTTGATTATGCTAATTCAGCGTAATTCCAATAAGATTTGTTCCATTTATTTGATAAAAATAAAAATGACGTCCAGTGCTAATAGAATCGCCGGTCATAGTTGTAGGTCTAGATTCTTAGATAACTTGTTCTACATTCTAACGTTGTCTGTATGAACCTAAGTAATATTATGTCAGAACTATGAGAAAATGAGTTCAATAACTACAATAGGAACTATGAGAAGAAACTAAATCCTCTACGAAAAGAATATGAATTGTTAAAAATGAACTCAAAAGCTTCCAAATTGTTCCCGAAAAAGTTTCCAATCTGTTCCCGAGACATTTGGTATTTTAAAAACGTTAGGCGAATATCGCATACAACACCTTCCTAATTTCAATTGTCAGTGTGAGGAATTCGCAATGAGAGTTCATGTTTAACAACAAAATTTCTGTACCAAAGATTGTGTAATATAATTACAAAGTAATGTAGTATCGTAAGAGGTGTCTATCAAAAAATGATTTTAGTAAACTTTGGTTTTCATCGCAACAATTCCATTTTTGATTTCAGGGTCCAGTGTAGTGGTTGCTGAAAAAATGGTTCCATACAAACTGCGTTGGCATCAAATGTACGAAAGGCATCTTCAACTGCAGCCTTTGCAGTGTATAATTTGCTTGAAGTGACTTTATTGGAGAAACTTTCCTTAAAAATTTAATAATTAAAAACGAATTTTTGTTTCCACTGGCCACGCTTGCTCTCTCAGGCAGATACATCAAGAATGAAATTTTGTTAAAGAAATCTAGAATTAAAATCATCCTACGAAAGACTGAAGTCTACGTTTTGAATACGATGAAAGTCTCCTCATGACAGCGATAAGACGAGGAAAGCCGCTTTGAGTGTGGAGCATGCATCTGTGGACATGTACGGATAACATCCGATAGCAAGGGGACCAGTCCTCGTATGATATAGGTCCTATTTAACTAATATGTTTTAAAACTATCAAACATCGGACCAGTCCTCGGATGAAGTAGGTCCCATTTAACTAATAATTTTTGAAACCATTGAAATTAAGCCGGAGGAGCTACTCTTCATAATGCTAATGCAAAATTGATTTATTGAAATATATTAATGAATAAGAATAGGTTTTGTTTAAACATGTAGGAGTATATTCTAATGAACTTTATTAAATGACGTCATAAACTGTAGCGAATGAGGATGCGAGGATTGATTGACGAATTACAATCCGAGGATTTGCATCCGATGAAGGAGTTGTATACGTACTTAACGATTGGGAAATCCACGCCCGACGTTTTAAATTCGCGCCAAAATATCGGGTTTGCGAGCATCTTTAATGACCACCTGAAATCAGCTGATGACCCTTCTAGCCTAATATACAGTACACCATGGGTGTTAATTGCACTATTATTTAGTACACAACTATGGAAGTATATCAACCAAAAAGTGTCACGGCACCTCTATGTAAGCAGCACGAAACTCATCAGATATCAAAAAGATTAAACATGTGCATCGGATTACATTATTTGGACTATACGGAACTCAGATGAACTCAGATGAACTCAATAACTTAATGCTTAATGTTCGATGTCTATGTAGATATCCATGGCCATGAATCCGGTCTGCTGTCATAATTTAATGTTTACGTTCACCAAACTGGACATCTGTGAAACTAATCACAATGAAAGATTATGGAATTTTAAGATATTTGAGTCGAAGGTTCAAAGACTATTCCGTGGAGTGAAAGGTCCTCACCATAGACTTCCTCACGTCTTAAAGTTAGTACTGCAACACGATTTTTTGCACATTCATTGGCTGATTTGTGTTTGTTCAACTGAAAAAAAAATTGTTTGAACTCATTTTTACTGTTCTCCCATGGTGATGACCATAGAAATCCGATTTTTTGCTTTTGTTTAAATTAGTGGGACTAGAATGGCCATCAGCTGATTTTGATGGCAATTTCAGCTGTTCGGTTCGGCGCCGAAATGTGTCAAGGACAAATCAAAGTGATAGATCCTATCAATTTGATGCGTTTTTCATTGAAATTGTTTATTCACAAGTTTTCTAATTACCTGTATGAAATCAGTTTAAAGGAGTACGCCCTATAATGTGCTTGAAGTCTGTTTGGTATGATAAATAATTTACAAGTCAAAATTAAACTTAACGGGTACTGGGTAGCGTGACGCAGTTGAAACCATCTGGCGCATGTGAAGAGTAGTCATTCTGCAAATTATTCTTCAGTCAGATTGAATGTTGGCGAATAATTCATGCGCGCGCAAACGAGTGCGTGTCAGTGCAGCAGCCCTAGATTTATGAGAAGGTAACGCTGCCTGGAATTTCCGTGAAACAAAACAACTTTCAACGAATGAAAAAATCATTATTTCTTTCTGTGCTAGCGCTGTAAAAAAAAATGATAGACCGTGGCATTACGGCGTAAATAATCCCACCTTAGCCTACGACTACACACTGGTGGTGCGTGTGTCGTAGAAGTTGCCTTTGCCTGTAGTGCTGTAGAAATTTAGAAGAGCATCCCTCTATCATTACACATGTGATTTTACAATTATATATTAGAAGTGCAATTTTTCATAGTTGATCTGCATCACAAATTTTCTATGCTCTTGCATGTTGCTTATAGAATAAAGGTGAAAATAGCCCTGTCTTTGATAGGCTATGTTGATGCATAAATATTTGACCATCCTTGAATGTCGTCCGTAAGTTATGTAGGCAAATCACGAAAGTGGCACAATAAGGCATCAACAGGCTATTGATCACATGCAAAGGATTATATAAATGCAAGCATGCACTATTAACATGGGGGGGCCACCTTTTTTTTTTTGGGGATTATTTGATTGTTGATCATATAGGTGTAATTAATGATTGCAATCCCGGCAATATGTAGTGCACACAACCACACACGCCGGAGTTTTTCATTTACAAGATTCATTCTTTTCTCTTTACAAGATTCTTCCGAAGTTCTAGCGTACCAGATGAATGATCAATTACTAGAAATCCTGAAAACAAGTACGCGCCGCGCCGCGCCAGTGCGCCGAAGTCTGAGGTCCCATCCGGTCGCGTCCGGCGCACCACTGTATCGATGCCAGTTAGTGTCCGACGCATACAATTGGAACTGCTTACCTCATCTTAACTAAATCTTAAACCTAAACCTCGTCGAACTGGAATCCATGCAGTGGTGCGTCAGACTACCCTGGCGCACTTCTGAGAGGCATGTTTGTACTTCCTTCTCGCTCACGCGGCTAATGTTGTACTCGATTTCAGGTCGGTTTTTACTGTACTTTTTTCTCTCCGGCGCTCTGCCGTGAAAAATGTCAGAAATACTAAAAATTGATCATTTGTCTGCCGCCTGGAACCAGTCGAGGCAAGAATAATTCAGAAGTTCTAGAAATAGATCGTACTTCTGTCGCACTGTATCGTCAGCGTTGAGTCTTGTGCCTCTGTGGGCGCGTCTGTCACTGGTTTCCAAGAAGCCTAATTTCAGAAATTCTAGATCAGATCTTAAGTTTGGCGCGTCAACCTCTAGTCTAGTGTGCTTGGCACTGTTTTCAGCAAGCCTAATTTCAGAAATTCTAGGAATACATCCTCCATCTCGCGCACTGGCGCGTCAACCGCGAGTCTGGGCGCGCATGGGACTTATTTCGGCAAGCTAAATTTCAGAAGTTCTAGAAATAAGATCTTACGTCTGTCGCACTGGCGAGTCAACGTCTAGTCCTGGCACGTCTGTCACTGGTTTCAAGAAGCCTAATTTCTGAAATTCCAAAAATAGATGTTGCGTATTGCGCGTCAACCTCGAGTCTAGTGTGCTATGCACTATTTTTGGCAAGCCTAATTTCAGAAATTCTATGAATGCATCCGCCATCTCGCGCCCTTGAGCGTCAACGTTGAGTCTGTCGTTCCTGGCACTGGTTTCAAGAAGCCTAATTTCAGAAATCTAGAAATAAGATCTCACTTCTGTGGCTCTGTGGCGTTTCAACGTCTAGTCTGGCACGTCTGTCACTGGTTTCAAGAAGCCTAATTTCAGAAATTCCAAAAATAGATGTTGCGTATTGCGCGTCAACCTCGAGTCTAGTATGCTATGCACTGTTTCCGGCAAGCAGAATTTCCGAAAGTCTAGAAATACATCCTCCTTCTCGTGTACTGGAGCGTCAACGTTGAGTCTGTCGTGCCTGGCAATGGTTTTAGCAAGTTAAATATCAAAGTTCTAGAAATAGATCCTACGTCTGTCGCACTGGCGCGTCAACGTCTAGTTTGTTGCGTCGGTCACTGGTTTCAAGAAGCCTAATTTCAGAAATTCTAGGAAAACATTTTCCATCTCGAGTCTGGCGCGTTTGTCACTGTTTTCAGCAAGACAAATTTCATAAATTCTAGGAGCAGATCTTATACTAGCGCCTCAATGTGAGTCTGGCACGTCTGTCACTGGTTCTTCACTGGATCCTACGTCTGTCGTACTGGCGCGTCTGTCACTGGTTTCAAGAAGCCTAATTTCAGAAATTCTAGGATCAATCTTAAGTTTGGCGCGTCAACCTCTAGTCTATGTGCTTGGCACTGTTTTCAGCAAGCCTAATTTCAGAAATTCTAGGAATACATCCTCCATCTCGCGCACTGGCGCGTCAACCGCGAGTCTGGCGCGCATGGGACTTATTTCGGCAAGCTAAATTTCAGAAGTTCTTGAAATAGATCTTACGTCTGTCGCACTGGCGAGTCAACGTCTAGTCTGGCACGTCTGTCACTGGTTTCAAGAAGACTTACGCAGGGTCTCAGAATGGGGCGCCAATTGGCTTGTTTCCTTCAATCCTTCAAAAACTCAGAGTATTCTGCACTCACGACTTGAAGGAGATGATGATGATCATCATGACATTAAGATGTCAGATAATAGCATCAGAGAACAAGATTCCATCTCCTTCCTTGGATTGGCGGTTACGAAAGACTTGTCATGGAAACCGTACATCCAATCCATTAGCAAGCAGGCAGCTCAACGCATTGGTAGTCTCTATCGTGCCAGCAGCTATCTTCCACCACAGACTGTCTGCTATCTTTACAAGTCCACTATTCGTCCTCTGATGGAGTATTGTTGTCATCTGTGGGCAGGCGCCCCACAAACGCATCTTAACCTCCTTGAAAGGGTTGAGAAACGTGTCAAGAATCTCATGGGTGAAAAACTTGCTATCAAGTTGCAGCCGCTCTCCGTCAGACGGGATGTTGCTTCACTCAGTCTCTTTCTACAGGTACTATTTCGGTAGAAGCAGCTCTGCAGTAAATGAGTGCGCACCCAAACCTAGGATCTTCTGCAGAAGCACACGCAGAGCTAATGCACTCACATGCTATAATGTGAGCTTAGAACGCGCACGTACTGTGAGTCGCTCGAAAAGCTTTTTTGTTCTCACGGCACAGCTTTGGAATCAGCTTCCCCAGACCAATACAATCTCGATACTTTCAAGAGGCGTGCGAACAGGCTTCTGAAGGGGACAGTTTTATCAGATTAGAAGATCTTTTTCTGTTTTTTTTTTTCCTTTTTTTAAAATAATACAATTTGTTACTTTTTCATTGAGTAACCCCTAGCTTCGTTCATGGCCCATAGCTGTGCTAGGGTGAAAATTCAGTAAAAAAAAAGAAGCCTAATTTCAGAAATTCCAAAAGTAGATGTTGCGTCTTGCTCGTCACCTCTATAGTCTAGTATGCTATGCACTGTTTTCGGCAAGCAGAATTTCAGAAATTCTAGAAATACATCCTCCTTCTCGTGTACTGGAGCGTCAACGTTGAGTCTGTCGTGCCTGGCAATGGTTTTAGCAAGTTAAATATCAGAAGTTCTAGAAATAGATCCTACGTCTGTCGCACTGGCGCGTCCAACGTCTAGTTTGTTGCGTCGGTCACTGGTTTCAAGAAGCCTAATTTCAGAAATTCTAGGAAAACATTTTCCATCTCGAGTCTGGCGCGTTTGTCACTGTTTTCAGCAAGACAAATTTCATAAATTCTAGGAGCAGATCTTATACTAGCGCCTCAATGTGGAGTCTGGCGCTACTGGGACTGGTTTCAAGAAGCCTGCTTTCAGAAGCTCTAGGAGTTGATCTTACGTTTGACGCGTCAACGTCGAATCTGGCGCGCCGAGCACTGTTTTCGGCGGGCCTAATTTCAGAAATGCGCGCCTGGCACTGGCTTCAAGAAGCCTAATTTCAGGAAATCTAGGAGTAGATATTTCGTCTGGCGCGTCAACCCCGACTCTGGCGGGCTGTGCGTTGACTTCGGAAAGCATGATTTAAGATGTTCTCTGAACTGAAACTACGTCGAATCTGGCACTCTGGTACGACAACCAGGGATGTGGTGCACCCAATTAGAATCTGGAGCGCATGATCCTGACTTTATCGAGCTTGTTTTCAGAATTTCTAAAAATGAATCATTATTGTGACACAGGCACACAAGATCCCGATATAACAACAGTTGGCGTACAAGTTCTTGTAACACATATCATGCTCGATAATCAAGCTGCCATGCAGATGTGATGAAACGTATAGCTGAAATTTGCTGTTAATGATTGACGCCTACATGAGAGTATTTGATGCTGCTCATTTTTACTTTGTGGCCTTGTAGGACCATGTTTCTAAGAAGTCTAATAGGGTTCCGTTTATGGCCAAAGTATATTGATTTTTCATTATGATTTGGATAAATAAGTGAATGTGTGAGAATGTTTATTAGGAAGTAATAACTTAGTAGCAGATTAGGCATAACATCAATATCTGGTACTCAAAAGCTACAACAATATGCGTTGGAGCAAAAAATGAACATGCGAAAATCTAGGTGATTTACAGATGTCAGGATGACAAAACAAAATATTGCAAAATCTCAAGAAGTCTGCTTTTTTCACAGGCATGATTGCTTATGGGCGCGTTTTTTTTTCTTGGTATTTGATTTCTTTCTTCTGCTCATCATTTCGCTGCTGTATGATTAACTTCACTTTGAGCACTGTTCAACTATTCATTTGATAGTCTGACTCCTATCACTTCGCTTTTATCGGAAAGAGCTACTGCAAATTCCGTAAAACTGTATCCAGTAGCATTCTACCTGCTTCAGTTTTATCTTCATCCTTCTCATCTTCAATGAACTTCTTCTCTTTCTCGTCCAATGCCTCATACTTCCTTTTGTAGATTGAACAGATATAATTGTTGCAGCTGTTTTCATTATCTTATATATTTCTCATTGTCAGTCATCAGTTATTCCCTTTTATCCTAATGATGACAATGAGCACCCCAGGAACAAAAATTATGAACCTCAACATCTCCTTACGAAAAGCGAGCATCTTTTTGATAGTAATCATTGCGGAGTTTCAATGGACATAGTCTGCTTGCTTGTTCTGCTGTTACAATATTTTTTATTGTCTACTGGCTTCTGAACTCATGCGATAGTTTTGGTAACTCTTTTTGTGTTGGTATTGATTTGTTGTCATATCGCCGAATGCCTTTCAGAAGGCATCGCTCTAAAAATGGTCAAGACAGATGATTGGAGGTAGTATGCTCTACCAGTTCATTGTTTTTAAATTGACCCTCAAAATCGTCTCTGACCATAGAAAGTCATCTCCTTGGTCGCAAATGAGACGAGGTAGCGCAGGCGAGCTTTCCGATGACAGCAATTGTCCTCTTATCTCCACAATCAAATCTGAGACAGGTGGGATATTTTAAGCATTTGTGAGTTCAGAAGAAGTTCTTTGATGGTGGCGCCTTTTCATTCGGTCGATTCTTTTATGGCGTTTCTTCTTCTATTATCTAAATCAAGCTTAAAATCTTCAATCGTACATGAAGAGTTTACTCACAATTGATTTATTCACACACATATATGAGATAAGGTCAGAATTTATCTCACAGAGACATGTTTAAAGTACAATTGATTGCTTTTTTTGCAGTAAGTGCCTCTATATTTCTATGCTCAAAAGTATATAAAAAACCGTGAACTTTCAAATCAAGTGGACTTGAAGCCAAATCGAAGCATCAGCACCACACTAGTGAAAGGCAGATCTGTCACCATAATTTCATAAAGGGCACTCATCTGAGATATCTCCATTGTCCTGACATTCGCTGAATGGAGACTCATGAAGGCCTCATTTACGCATGTCTCACAAGAACTACCCGCGCGGCAGCGTAGACGATTGAGCTGCGTCAATTTACCACAAGGTAGCTTCGCACGAGGCAGATCACGGATCGTATCTGCGACGAGAGCCTTGTTAGGAGCGTCCACGGCAAGGCTGCAAGGATCTATAAAGAAGGTTCTGGAAAGGTTCGCCACACTGGGTAATGAAACGGAAGGCGTAAGTTGGCGGATGCGCGCTGTCGTGAAGAAGGGGCAAGTTTTGAACTTATTCAATGGAATTCGATGCGCACACAGTTGCTGTTTCTCTTCTGAGGTCAAGTGGAGCAGTATTGGTGAGTGCGGGAAGCCAGTCAGTTTTCATTGCTTTGATGGCACCGGATGTAGTTTGCATGGCTTAATTTAGTTGGACATCGACTCGTTTGCAATGTGCTTAGTTTTCCAAACAGGATAGCAGTGTTCAGCTGTTTGGTAGCATAATACCAGTCCTGTTTCACGCAGTACATTAGCATCAGTGTCCCACGTTTAGCCAGCGATGATATTCAGAAGATTACTTCTTGTCTGTATTTTTTAGCTCGGTTTTGTCAGATGTTCATTGTAGGATGACGTTCGATCCAAGGTATGCAGGCTTGGGTTCATGGGATATACACGAAAACTGTCAATGTGCACGTCAAATTGATCGCCTTTTTGACAGTTGTTTATGTAAAACCCGGTAGAAACAGTCTTTCGTGTTACTTGGTTGTAGTCTTCATCGAGTACATAAGTCAACTATATTAGATGTCTGTTTCATTCGCCACTTAGGCAGGCTGTTGTGCGGTCGTCTTGCCGCGCAGCTCCTGTTTGCGGCTTGCTTTCTGCTTTGTTGCTTCTGCTAACTATACTTAACCGCCATCGTGTTAGTTTCCCTTCTCTTCTTTCTCCGCCTCAACCTCAGGACCCACCTTGTATTATTGATTACGAACCTCATCTTCTTGCTATTCTACAGATATTTTACCATGGATTTACTTTATTCATTTACATTAAGTGCTTTCTCGCATTTTCCATTTCTCAAATCTCAAGTCATATCAGACATAATAGTTGCTTAGTCATCATTCATCGTTGCAACTGCTTATCAATCCCTCGCTCGCCCTGTACCTAGTGGATACATCGCTTGCCGTCTGCTGACTTTTATCTCATCACACAACGTTTTGATCGACTCGCTTGGCAGTGTGGCAGTGTGCAGTGTGTTTCCCCAGCATCAATCCAACGACTTCTTGTGACCATAAACGCCTGCTACGAGCTTCTATGTTTCTGTAATTGCACTCACCGAATTACTTTTTTATTGTGAGTCTAGAAATAAAGATTATTATTATTATTATGTCATCATTTAGCACAGCGTTGAGTTCTGTTCGTAAAAGTTCGAGCTCGCCGGGTACAACAAATGTCATCGGCATGAACGAATTTTCTGCTCGTTGTCGAAAAGATGCCTGTTATTTACGTGAGGTGTTGAAGAGAATTGGTGCTGAGGCTGATCGTTTAGGACGGTCGCTCTTGCAAGAGGTTGACAGTCTATGGGGGTAAGCATCTGCTGCGTTTTAAGAGAATGCTTTTATGCAATGCGCTGTATAAGCCTACTGAACAAGTATGAGGAAATTTAAGATAAAAACAATCATAACAGTTTGACAGTGAACTCGAAGCGCAATACTTGTGTTGAGATTAGTGCTAGTTAAGCAATTATGAATTCTATCTTTTTTATAAGAAGTGTAACCCATGGTAAAGATAACAATTAATGTAGATTTCTAAAACAAGCAGCTGTAGGCATTCAGTAAGTCTTAAAAGAAACACTGGGGGCAATCAAATAATAGTGATCTATCTCACGTTGATAATTTAGAAATCAGGATCTGTAGTTATGCCAATAGCAGAACAATATTAATTACTGACAGCCGTTAATTGCTTGACGATGTAAACCGTCTGATTTATGTGTAGCCACACTCCAATGAAGTTGGTTTTGTAATAAATCTCGTAAAATCTACTCATTGATAAATTTAGGTGCGGGTTCCACTTGAGGGCGGGTGATACTCAAGAAAAAGCGGTATACACTGATATTGATCATCCTATTTATCATCTCATCTCTTCCTCAATAACTCATACCAACCCACGACAACTTAGCTACGTGACCTTACTGACATTGTGATTTTCATTTTGCAAAAAAAATATATATATATTCACTATACTTTAGCATTTAATTTGATTATGTGTCTGCTATCTCTTCCTTCACTTTCATTTGTTAAGTTTTGTAATTTCCCATAACTTCAAAATATATTGTGTCGCCCCACAATAATAAGCATCGGGATTCTTTGTCTCAAATGTATGATTATTATTGAAATACTTAGCATTTGAGATCACAAAGATGATAAATACATCATCTTTCATTTGTGAATTGTGCTATTCAGTTTCGGTGTCGTGTATTGCGTTTCAAGAAAATGTTGTTCCAAAATTTTCACATCTGGTAGGTAGAATAATTTTACTGCTTTCATGTTATGTATTGATCAATATCAGTTGTCAAATCTACATGCCTAGCTACAAAAGTCCCTTGCATGTCTAATTGCACTGAAGCCAAAACCAAGACGAAGCCTTTACCAACATATTATTGATCAGCTTTGGAGGAACTTGATCTCAGACAAATGTTTATCCTCAAATATAGATAGCTAACTCCTAAAGACGAGACAATCACATCACACTTGCTATGGATTTTAACTGAATTTTATATTGGTCCTTATCTCAATGACTAGAATGTTGGTACTGAAACGCATATTCGCGCATAGTTGTGATTTTCAGAATGTGATCACGAATGTACTAAAAATGAGGGTGGGTGCGTAAATTCCGGAAGCGGTCATTTCCTCAACTTTATTGATCCCGTTGATTATGTGTTCATGTAGATGATTTAAAAAACATAAGATTATGATGATAAAATGCGCAATTGAATAGTGACTGTCTACATTTTAGAGATAGTGACCTCAGTCTACTCAACCGTGGAGTCGGGAGCATTCTCTGTGACAGGACCGCAGTGGTGCCAAAATGTTGAAACCATCTGATAGCTATTTGCAGACCGAAGATGGAGTTAATGAACTCAATTTTTAGGCTACCAAGTGGACATCTGAAGCAGCATGCATCACTGTCGAAAAAGGGACACAGAGACGGTAACTGGAAGCAATGTTCATTGATTCTTTAAGAAGTAGTTCGACATACAAGTGCTAGTAAGCTTACCTCTCATTTTGACATCTTACTGCTTGTATCTGATTATCTTTATCTTTATCCGAAGGGCGAAGTTCACAGCATGACCAACTTCGCCAACCGGGATTGTTCCACTAGCAAAACCGGCGAAGTATGTGGGATCTTCTTGTATCCTTTCATGCTGCTTTTCTTTTTCATCTTGAAAGTTTATTTTTGAATCAGCAGATGTCTAAGGAGAATTCAAACGTTCATTGATGGCTGTCACTAAACATCTTTGTCGCAGATTTGGAAAGGTGTCTTTTTTGACTTCCTGGCTTACATGTATGTCTCATACCCATACAAGCAACTTATAGTTCAAGTGCAATTGCTATTAATAATATATCCGTGAAATACACGTACATGCATTAGCGGTTGGATTACGTCAAAATGAAGGCCACTTGGTTTACGTTTGGGGTGTCTGAGACGTTGTGTCAGACACTCCATATTGAAATAGCTTGGAACATCATAAAAATATAGTTATTAATTTCTTTTTATATGATATGTGGGATATAAGAAGACATTATCAAACCACTCTTGAAATCAACTGTTAACCTGTCCTACAGAATTCGAATCTACTTTCGCGCGTTCCTTGAATGGAGCGAACATTTCATATTTCGACTACATACAGTAGTTGGCACCACCGAACAGTCAGCCAGGCGTCAGCAAATTCACGATTTATTGGAAGTCATGTGTTAACTAACTAGGTCTGCGATTGGACAAAGAAAATTACCATTCCTATAGAAGTTGAATCAAGCCGATATTAGCGATTGTTCGTACCATCCATGAGGCCTACAATTGAAAAATTGCTGAAATATGGCGATATAGTTAGCTATCTAAATATATAAACTCACTAAATAAATATATATAATATATAATATCACTAAATGAATAAATAATAGGCAATATAAAAGTTAGCTCACCAAAGTAGCTGCCCAGAAATCATGGGGTTTCGTGACAATTTCCGTCTGACATGGTGAAATGTCGCATAGCGTTCATTAGTACACAACATTTTTTTATGATATCCGTGTGTATAAGACTATAAATATTTTTTTGCTAATATAGTTTTCTCCATAGTAGTTTTCTCTGAAGTAGTCTCTCCAAAAAATACTGACAGCATTTATACCTATGCAAGAAGACGCGTGAATTCATGAAATGCTGAGACTCAAAATGTCGAAAGAAATGAATTTTGCTATCATACGGGGATACGTAGGTATGGCTATAGGTTATGATTTTGTACCTATGATTTATTCACTTGTACAACATCCTACTACTCCTTATCATCTTAGCTACAATTCCCAACCTACCAGATGCCTAAACAGGCCTACTTGATTTGCATTTTTTGCAAGCATCCCAGGAAACCAGTCGTCATCCATACGACACGAAAAGTACGTGCGGACAGTGATTACGTTTGTTCGAAATTGTGGTGTCCAAAATGTTTCCGTTTTTTAAAATAGGAATATGCGTTGACTCAAACGTGCCGATCGGGTGATCTTATAGTGTTGCGTTGGTGGGTGGATAAGTCATCTTTTGTAATATGATCAAACCCGGATGGACAAGAGAAAACTACATGTAGTATTGTCAGAGATAGCATACTATCTCCCTAAAAGTACAGGGAGAGGAGACATGATCTCCAGATGCAATACACTGACGACATGCGATTAATCTGCTCTCCAAAACATGACAAGAAGATCTAGCACCCTATTTTTCAGATATGATAAATGTAGAAATCTATACAAAACTTTATCTCAACTATGCGCAAGGATCGGAAAATTTAATAAAAAATTTGTTATGTCAGTCAGCTTTTAATTGTTCAATTGCGAGATGCTTCTCTAAATTAGCCTATATGACTGTTGAGAATTTTACTGATCAATGCGTATACCCTCAAAATGGCAAAATATACTTTGAGAAGTCATTATTTCGGATTTTTTATTAATAAATCACATGATTAAGGTGTGCCGAGAGCCATCGAAAGCTCGTGTATTTTACTGTGGAGTGTAAATTAAACAGATAAAGAAATCCGAAATAATGACTTCTCAATCATTGAACCCATCTGAAAAAATAATCAGCATATTAAAAAATATACTTTGCTACGACTAAGCAACTGCTTTACATATAACCTCCGAATTCGTTTACACAATTTGCAATAGAAGAATTATTCTTCTCCACTACACATGGAAACAGAGAAAATAACGGAAATCCCATAGGAAACCTACCGACAAATCTTCTTGCGGTAAAACGTAGTTTGTTACACTTAACTACAACTCGATTTCCACAATATTTGATGTCCTTTTTCTCTCATCAATACAAGAATGAAAAGAAAATCTGTTGTCGCCTCCTCGTACCGGCTGATAGTTTCCGGACAGAAACATGACATTCCATGCAGATCATCCTTTACATTTTGAAGAGATCTGATCATGACCGGCGCTGTGGCCTTATGTTAGTGTTGGCTCTGCGTCCGAGAGACCTTTGGTCAAACGTTGGCCGGGTCAAACCTAAGGCTTTTAAAATAGGTACACTTTGCATTCTTGCTAAACACTCAAAACATTCTTGCACAAAAGGAATGAGAGTGGGATAAATAACACCTCGGCCACATGGAAGAAAGTCTCCATGCCTAATGTGCTTCCGAAGATAAACAAGGTTCATTTATTTATTTTTTTCATGTAAAACGCTTAACTTCCTGTTGAGTTTTCAGTCAGGTGACTTTAGACTATTAGCAGGTATGAAATGGAGATTCGAATTATTTGATGCGTGATCTCTGTGAAGTAAGCAAGATAATAAGATGATTTAGTGAATGAAATAGTCGGGTATAGAGCTGTTTTTCAAAAAGTATTTTTTAGGTCTAGAGGATACTAACAAATCTCGCATCCTTAGAATTTTGAAATATATATATTTTTCCGTCCGAAGTGGTTGGAATCGATTTAGTGAAGAATTTTTTGTTCATTCCAAATGTGAGTGTAGTCTTGAATCTGAAAATCTTTCAAAATGCTCTGCGATGTCTGCTGCTAACTTCGACTTGATACTGCATATTCAACAGTTGCAGACACCGTCATATAAATCAGGCAATGGTTTATTGGCTTTTACACTTGGTACAGAAGAGACTATGGGCCCATCACCCAATGACAAAAACATGGATGAAACAGCCAAGCTAAGTCAAACATGAGTCAATTAAAAAGTCAAACATAAGTCTCGGGCTAAAGCCCTCGGGATTCATCAAATAATTTCCCTCTCTATGTCCCACAGAATCACATATCCATCCTCTATCCGTTATAAAATACACCTAGCCATGTCTATCATAGCCCTCATTTGTTACGATTTCTATGTCCTCTGGAGAATTTATTGAGAGCAAAAGGATTGATGACCTGAAATTTCTAGTCACCATAGACAAGAAACGTCAATGATAACCGATAACATGTAGAGATGTTTAACAGTTCTCCATTCCCGCGGGCTTTGATGTAAATACAATGAGAATAGTCACCCATCTGAATCGGACGTAAATCATGAAATCTTAAAAGCCAAAGTGCCCTGAGATCATTCTCACTAAAGCTAGATGGGTACAATTTCTATATTTTAGATCCATCTTAACGAATTTCAGATATCTTAAAAGTTGAAATTGTTGATGAATTCCCTATCTGAAATTCAACTGGAGAATTTTTCTGGAGATACCAACTGTTTGGGAGTTATTTAAGTTGCGTGCACATCACCCTATAGTGAAACGTGATAGGTTTTTGTTTAGCGAAATGTACGGCTTTTGTGATATCTTCCATTTCAAATAAGCAGCTGTTTATTTTTCACTTCACACCAGTCATTGTTTTATTGACCGCCGTTGACTCAATTTTTTTTTCTCCGTTTGATAATGGCATTGAAGTGCATTTTAGCCCACTGCCTATGAAGAATTGAATTAAAATGCATTGCTGATGAATACGTGTTTCAGGGAACTGGAAATAAAGACTTAATGCAAGCTTACGGAATATACTCAGTAGTTTGAAATTAACGCATATTTGGGGTAACAGGCCACAAATGTGCTGACCATTTTACTTAGCAAGAAATTCTACTTACCTACAGGTAGCCTGTCTATGCGGCTGAAGTCGTCGTCTAAGCCTGAAAATGCTGTTGAAGATGATGATTGAGACCGATTCAGAATGTAGTCGTTTGTCTATTGCTGCTTCATTTCTCTCTTCACACCAGTCATCGTTTTTATTGACCGACGTAAACTTCATTTTTCTCTCCGTTCGATAATAGTATTGAAGTGCATTTGAGACCAGTAACTACGAAGAATTGAATTGTAATGCATTACTGATGAAGACTGTTGAACTGGTATACGCAATCACGGTGTCTTACTCCTTTCGTATAACAGCCTTCTACGATTCGACACGTAGTGTTTCTATGATACTGAATGTTTGGTTTTTTGACATTGGTTATTTGTTTTTAAGATAAGAAAGGAAATCATATATGTCGTAATTATCAACTTTTCTTTGTAGTTACATTGATCGACCGTTGCTTGGTATTATAATTTGGGGTGCCTGCAAGCTCCATGTTTTTTCATCTATGTTTTCCTGCACGAGAGGTCGCGACTGCTTTGATTGATGTAGTCTCCCCTCTTGATGTTTGGACTGATGATAGGTGTTGCAGCGAAATCTTCCCGTGGTGAGTTAACATGAATTGCATGTGTCAATCAACGGTGTCATCGAGCTATGCCGGTTTAGATCAAGAAAACTATAAGCTCGAACGTGTATTATGACGTACAAATTTTCGGACGAAGCATTTTTCAAGTGCAGATTTAATGGCAGGCTAAGAAAGCGACACTAAATCGAAACTGTTGAAGCGATGCATTGTCGTCAAAGCAGCAACATTCTTATGAATGGTTGTTGTGGACGTCAATTGGATGTTAAGATGATCCTTTTTGCTTGTCTTTTTGCAAGATCCTCTTTTTGTGACCTTTCTTGAACGATTTTATTTTATCTTATTTTACTTCCTTGTAAAGTCTTTTGAGCGTTGATTAGTTTTTAATTAGTTTCATTGACAGCTCTATTATTATCTTAAGCTGTCTGTTTACTTGTCTGCTAGCGCTGTCAATCTGAATAACACTCCTCGGCGGAAAGATTTAGTGTCGGTTTTCTAGCATGCCATTAAATCTGTACTTGAAAAGGCTTCGGCCGAAAATTTGTACTTCATAATACACGTTCGAGCTCACCAAAACCGTTTTCTTGATCTATAATTGCATATGTCCTTATAATTGCTTGTCAACTAACATTTCCAATTTTTTTCAATTCTGAAGACTTCATGCTACATTTGCAGGTTTTGATTATCAGTGCTCGTGTGCTCATACACTGGAGATCGCGGCTGAATTTTTTTGACGGTCTCCGTTCTCCCCTACGAAGAATGGATAATGGACGTAAAACGAAAAAGTAAGTAAGTCTCATCTCTTGGTGTATGGACTGATGGTAGAATTCATCAGTGCCCGCGGTCATGGAAAATCTGGATAAGTCATGGAAACATCAAAATTTGAAAACGTCATGGAATAATTGCGGAAATTATAATTTCTGGAAAGTCTTGGAAAAGTCATGGAAAAATATGTGATGTTCTATTCTCAAATATGGTTGCATGAATGAGTCTTGTTGCCATTTTTTGAGCTGCCAATGGGTAGGACTAGCAGACCTGCGATTTCTTCAGATTTCAACGCAAATCTGGTAGAGGCCAAATGCAATGCAGCTTCTAACGTAAATTTCTAGATTTTGCACAACATGAGATCACCCTTAAGCAGCCTTTTATTCGAAAGAGCGACGGTTATAATAATCAACATCACAAGGCACCCCATGTACATGAAGATGTAGCAGTCAGATCTACGTACGCGTAGTAAATTAACAAATGTTGCTATACATAGAAGTGCAACACTGTAATATTTAAGGATGCGCGATGATTGCCTAGGATTAGCCTAGTAGTTTAAATCGTCACCGCCTGCAAAACCCACAGGTCAAGTCCAATATGTCTACGGAACGCTAGAGATTCGAATTATTTTTTTCTAGTTAGCATTTTTTGGTATAAATTTTAATAATTATGACTGATTAGATAGTTGAAATAAGTCAGGCTGTTGAAGCACTTGCTTTATCTAAAATTTCTCCCGAAAAGCAGCTTAAACAGGAAATAGAAAGCGATCGCAGGATTAAGGTCTGGAACTACACTAGTAAGACGATGAAATTTATAAAACCATGGATTTTGGTTGTTAACCGGTTAACTATTTCAAGCCGATTAAACGAAAGTTTGAACCGTGCCAATGACTGCGGCATGATCATCACAGAGAAGACTACTGAAAGGGTAGATGACTTCCTTGAAGAGATCCTACTTGCCGACAGGAAGCAGCCTGTCTATGCGCTTGAAGTCGTCTAAGCCTGAATACACGGTTGAGTCAGTTAAAATATGAGGATGGACTTATCACATTGAAACAAATTTCCTGTGATATCAGGACTGCATCAGTTCTGTCAGCGCTTCGATTTGATCATTGCAGACTAGTTCAGTGTCTCTACAGGAAACAGGTTTCTTTATTTATCCATATGACTTACATGAGTGAAGCTCCATGTCAGATAGAAGCTTCCGGTAGTGATTGATGCCGCTTTCGGTTGCGGTCGTTTGTCTTTTGCTGTTCCCTTTCCTCGTCGCACCAGTCATTGTTTTATTGACCGCCGTTGACTCCTCTCTTCTCTCTATCTGATAATAGTATTGAAGTGCATTTGAGCCCACGAGCTGCAAAGAGAAGAAAAAACTTGTAAATGCAATCTCAGTGTTTTACTTCTTTCTGTCAGGAGTCTTCTATGATTCGACACCTGATGTTTTTATGGTACTGAATGTTTAAGTTTTTTAAATTTGCTTTTCGTTTAAGATATGGACGGTAATGAAGTATGTCGCAATGTACCGAGGTGCTTTTTCGTTGTAATTATCTTGTTTGCTCGTTGACTGGCATTTCAATCCGATGGTTCCTGCAAGGCTCCATGTTTTTTCATCTATGTTTTCCTGCACGAGAGGTCGCGACTGCTTTGATTGATGCAGTTTCCCCTCTTGATGCTTGGACTGATGATAGATGTCGCAGCGAAACCTTCCTGTGGTGAGTTTACATGAATCCGTGAGTCCTTATAATTGCTTGATAACTAACTTTTCTATTTCAGAGAGTGTATTTGCCTTGCTTTATATGTTTCTGTTCTGTAGTGGTGCTGTTCAATGTATCACTGTATGTCGTAACATCATAATAATGATGGATATTTGAAAACTTTATGCTACATTTTCAGGTTTTGATCATTTGTGCGCAACTGCTCAAGCATTATAGATCGCGGCTGAATTTTTCTGACAAAGTCTCCTCTCTGGGTGTGTGGACTAATGGTAGATGCAACAGTCAGATCTACAGGTCCACAGTAAGTTAATAGATGTTGCAATGCATAGAAGTGCGAACCGCACCGCATGCAAATCTCGCCAAAAGTTTACCCCTCCAATATGTCTACAGAGCGATAGAGATTCGAAACATTTTTTTCTGGTTTTCATTCATTTTAATTATTAAGACTGATTGGGTTTGTAGCTTAAAATCAAAACCTCAGTTGCTTTCATAGGGCCACGCTTGTTCTTTGGGTATGCGCGCTACAACAAGTGAATGATGCCCTGATCATCTGTTGTAATATAATGGAATATGAATGCCACACTGACTAGTAGTTCATTACACATCAATTATACGAGATAACGATAAAGATCAGAAGAACGTCTTGGGTGTTACTATTATCTGGTTCCGTGGTTTATGAAATAATCTCCCACTTCATCACACACAACTAAGGAATCATTGGTAATTATTGGCATAGAAAATTAATTTTTTTTTTTATCCTCGACTTTTTCTTCGGGTAGGGGGGTCCCACCAGTTCGAGAATTGAATTTTTTCTTTTTTCTTTTCAACATCAAGGAGTGATGAAGATTTAGAACTCAAGTATGGTTCACATATGCTACTATAAGTAGGTAGGTATGGGAATATTTTGTCGTCGAGATTATCAGTAGTACGCAAGGCAAATTTATTTGTGAATGAAAATAACCAATTTGACCTATGAAACAAGAACAGACGTTAGTAAATGCATTCTTTGTTCTTCAACGAAAATCAAAAAATTTTAGGAATTAAGCCTTCAATATATACAGCTTTTACACCCATCATTCTCGGAGTAGACCTGTAATCCACTAGATATATTGAGTTAACCTTGTGTCAGTGTTTTATGATAACCTGTACGGATATTCGTCCAGCGTTCAAGTGAAAATACAGTCATTTATGATGTTGCTCTATCCGTTAGATGATCATCAAACGTAGAATAAAACTCAGTACTACGTCGTAAAATTAGTAATAAGAAAGACAGGCTTTACTAATACACGTGTACATCTTGAACACTAGCACAGGCAATTAAGCTAGCGGCATCACACTCGGGAATAGAGGAGAATACCATGTTAACACTCTACTAGTGGTTATGATCATATTAAATTTGAATATGGAAGTCGGTTGGGAACTTGGAAATGAAGCTCGTCAGGCTATTATAGGGGTACATAGAACCCGTTGACAACCAATTCTTAGGACAAATGCATGAAAAGTAAGATAACAACCAGTTCCAAACGCTATAACTCTGAATCCACATCATCACAACAGCAATTCCTCTGATGCAGGTTTACCTCTTATACGTCATCGAATACATATCCGCTTTGATAAAGTAACCACAGAACATCGTAACAAGGGCAACATCACGATTTCACCATAAGCTGTTGAACGCCATACTCTTCTACATTCATAGCTGATAGTTATAATGGCTGCTGAAGCTGAAAGAACGCAGATGAATGTAATCATTGAAACAGAAGACTCAAATTCATCATGCTGGCACGAATAGCAACAATGGAAGAAGAGCAAGGAAAATCAAAGCAACATCGACGGTAATAATGATGGAACCAGACAACATTCAATCAGTGGGGTACAGTTCGGAAGAATGATGGAGGGAGGCATAACAAGGAGTAGGCCTCACCAACGGTCAGTGATGAACAAACGACACTATACATCTGTCATTAAAACGATAGTAGTCGAACTTATTCAGTCACAATTGACCAAGATTAACTAGATTAAACCCAAATTTGCTTGATGACAGTTCATGGGATGCCAAATTATAACCAAAATTTATGCGGAAGAAAATGTATTCTAGGAATAACGGCGTATACTGAGGGTCACGCGATTCTTACGTCAGCTACACAGTCAGAGCAACTCCTGCTTCTCGACTAAGGACAGAATAACTAAGCATAATGCACCTTGCTAAGCATAATCCCAAACTTGCATATTATTGAAAGCCATCTGAAAGGCAATGAGTTATATAGTCTTGAAGATGCACAATGCTAAATGACTGTACCTTTGAACTGTCTTTTAATTAAATGACTGATAGCTGTGTTAAACACATATGTAGGCCTACATGTTGAACACCTACTCCAAGTCAATAATTATGTCAACTTGATGCTGCATCTAAACAACCGTTACAAAATATTGTGTTATTTGGAGAGGACAAGGGAATACCGACTCCAAATCAACAACAAAAACATAACTCTCAAATAAACACACTCTTTAACTTTCCCAGGAATATTGTAATAATTAATACTCAAATCTTCCACCCTAATTCCACCAACAATCCAATTAACTCATATAACCCCTCCAACCCACCCACACCCACCCAACCCCCCCCACCCCACCTCCCCCCCACCCACCCATCCACCAAACCTAAATATATGCTTATGAAATGAATAAAATATAGTATTAAAAGAGAAATATAAAGAATGAATATATTTAAAAATACTAATGAGAAGTTTAAAAAATACTTGTTTGTAAATTAAAAATAGTAAATTAATGAAATAGATGAGTAGGGAAATAATAATTAAAATTATAGGGAAGGTTGAAGAAAAGAAAAAATAAAGATAATGTGGTGAAAATGAGAAAAATAAGAATTTTGATTAAAATGAATAAAATTATGTTAATTAGTATGAGATTTTTTAATTTTAATTTTGATGAAGAAAATTATTATAGTATATATAAAATTGAAATTAATAAAAGAATTAGTTGTAGTGGTTAATAAATGTGGATAAATTTGGTTATACGAATGGATGTGGGATGAAAATGAAAGGATGTTAAGATTTTGGTTAATAAGGAAAAAAGGTAAAATTTATATAATTAATGAATTAAAAAAGAAATACCGACGGAAAATAATAAAAAAAATACGAAAAAGTAAAACAGATTTAAGATATTTTTGAAACTTGAAAGTATAAAAAAATGAGAAAAAAAATAATAAAGATTATATTAAATGAATAGTTAATAAATTAAATATAGAATGGCTAGATAGAAATATGTAGTAAATAATAAAAAGGAGAAATATGTATGAATAAATAACCGACTAATGGAATAAGAGTGAAAAGGAAAATGTAATGTAATAGAATGAATATATAGTGGTAAGATGAAATATAGAGAAAGAAATAGAATTAAGAAATAATTAATAAAAAAATTAAAATGATGAAGATATAAAAGATTAAAGAATAGTTAATATAAAGGTGAAAAAAAAAAAAATTTTAAAATAATAAAAAAAAGTTAATAATTGAAAAAAGATAAATCAAAAAATACTAATGAGAATATATAGAATATAAGCGAATTAATATAATCGGAAAGGAATAAACAATTAGTTAAAAAATATAAAATTATGTAATTGGGAATAAAAAGGGATGTTGAATAGGCAATGAAAATAAATTATAAATACCAGACCTCCAACCCACTTTCATACTGAATACAGAAATCGTGAATTTGAAATGAATTTGCAACATATTGTGTTGTGTACAATCGTACACGTGATGACTTTGTTTATTTTCCTATATATTTAATGAAGCGGATTCTTCCGTATTGTAAGAGGCTTTTTACGGAATTGACATACATAAGCTTTGTTTATCATGTACTAAATTCCTTTTCACCGCTGCAGGATTGCTATTTTCAATTAATCGACGAAGGAAAAAGTGATTGTAGTTTCATATAGAAGACTCTAAATGCAACATAAATTTTAATAAAGAGTAACACTTGTTTTCATGAATTCCATTAATTGCCGTAGTGAATACGTCTCTGAGTTTTTTTATTTTTTATGAGTATTGCATACTCATAGGCTGTCCATGCTTATCAAATGCTCAACTAGTTTATTAAGCATGTTTTCACAACACTGTCGAATTGGGGAATTCTACCTACTTTCCACCTGCTATTTCACACAGTTTTGGTCAAGAATCCGGTAATTTGATTCATCTCCTACGCATTTGCTTCATCTAGCTGGATATTTAAAACTTTGATAAACAGAACTGTTTTCACTTGAGATAATAAAGTATAAAATTTTGTGAAACACCATTCTTATCGCATTTATGCAAAGAAGGATCGTTCTTTAATCGTAATTGAAATATTTCTATAATTAAGAAGAAAGACGGAATTATGAAATTAAATCGGCCACTGTCAGACATCAAGCCTCTTGAACACCTGTTACCATATGCAACAAATTGCGCTCTATGAGTAATTGACACGAACCTGATATAGGCCTACTTGCAATCTCGAATTCGAGATATCGGTACTTGGAAAATATTGAACTCGAGATTGAATTCATTAGTTCGAGTCGCACTTTATCTGAATCGAAGGGCTTCACTTAGTTAGTTATCCAGTTTTAATCCGATGATTTCCCGTGTCCGAGGGTGGCCGGATGTCGTGCCGCAATCGCCTTCACACCTCGTCTCCATTTCCCTCTGTCCAATACGTACTTTTTCGTCAGGCCTATCCAAGACATTTCTCTTCCACTAGCGTCTTCCACATTTTCTTGGGTCGTCCTCGCTTTCTTCTACCCCCAAAATTCAGCGCTCTCCTCAAAGCACTAAATTCATCCGTCCTCAAAACATGGCCACACCATCTCACTCCATTTGTCCTTAATAAACTATCAACACCTTCATTCAACCCAAGCAACCGCATCAGCTCTTCACTGTTGTAAAAATGGCGCAGTGCTTTTTCGTCGGTGGTGGCAGCAGCTCCAATACTTAGCGCACAAATAAATAGCTTCTACAGATTCCCAAAAAAATGTCCTTGTTCAATTAATGGTGTCGGAGCACAGGATGAAAAGACTTTACTCCTAATAAGCATAGTCGAGTATGTTCTGACCACTTCGCCGACGTAAACAAGACAAAGAATCTATGAGATGGTATGTTACCTGACCAATATCGAGCCAATTAGTCTCTATTTCGTTTGCGACCTACCGCAATCTAATGTCTCAAATGATTCCAATGACTGAATATTTTTCAGAGTGCATTCTGTCTAAAAGCGATCTTAATTCAATGATTTCGAATTAGAACAACATTTTGACTTTTATCTAGAAATATTGTAAATTGAAGCCACTGCGATGCATCGAAGCATTCATACTATATTCATTTCAGACAATATGTTACCAAATTTATGTACGTACAACTGTCAAATACTGTAGATGTACAACATGCATAATTTTTATCTTAATATTGACTGAATAATACGTTACTTCAAAAAATGGTGAACGGAGTTTGATAGCACTTCTCCTATTATGGAAGAGATACACCAACTGTAAAAAGTTGCATGCTGAATTTAATTAATATTAGTGCAAGTACTTTTATCTTTTTTCAAATCGCATGACCTGAGAAAACACTTGATCACCTTCCATGACTTCTTATTGACAATTTTTGAAGCTAATGGCTCACTGCATAGCAGCAGTCAGCGGAGAATAGTTGCAGGGTCGTGAGAAGATTCTGCTAATTCACTATCATGTTGATGACTTGGAACTAAGTTAAATGATTCGATCTAGTAAAGCATTATCCAAGCGATGACCAAGACAGTGGCATAGGTGGTGGTGATGATTATGACCCGCTTTTAGTCAAAAGACTAGAAAATTAGCCAAATTGTATGCGTTTCATCTCTCAAGTGATCGTCTTGAGAACGAGAGCAGTGAAACACATGTTTGCATAAAAGTTTATTCCTTCAACACTTCGCAGACCTGTCCGCCAGATTCATCAACCATGCCAGTTATCTCAACATGCATGGTGACAAAGTGGATTTCGGACTTTAGGGATTATTCCACTATGCAGTTCTTGTCAGAAAATCCCGTTCGGTGCATCTGATGTGGGTGACACTCGTCACATGTCTATCAGTTTGCATGCGACAGTCAACTGGTAAACGCATTAAGAAATTCGTCATGAATTCTCTATTCATGAATCAAGTAATGTCTACAACTAACGCCGCTCGGAAGATAAATTCGAGGCGCGCGATACATATCACAAATTTTGATGGATGAATTCGCCAAAATCTAATGACACTACTCACTGTAGAACATTAATCGCTAAAATCTGGCTCTTATTTTCAATCATTGTTGAGGTACGTCATTTCATTAGGCGTGTTGAATCTGCACTAAAATTTCCCTGCCAAATGACAAAATTATTGAAGACAACATGACTAAATGCCGTCGATAGCATGACTAATGCAAGGGCTAAAATAGCATATCGAAGTAATGTATTCAATATGTAAAAAAGGTCTGCATTTGACTATTTGACTTCGAAAAACATTGCAATTGACTTCAAGCTATTGCAATTACTTAGTCGGTGCAATTTTGGCCGCGCAGCTATTTTTCAGGCTGAGCCGGTCCAATCAATTTCCATGTCTTACCACATATCATATTTCTCAGTTACAGGAGACTTCAAAACACTGTACATGACCAAAATCTCTATTCATTGGTTTACTTATTGTAGAGAATTTCTATCTTTTACTTATTTATGATGTTATTGATTATTTCCTCTCTTAGACATATTTATGAAACACTCGCTATCACCGACTCAGCTACTGTGATAGTCGTCAGACCAAAATTGTACTGACTGAGTTCATTTATCTTTCACGACAGCGCAAATTTAAGAATATTTGACCTTCATTTACAGGAATTGTAGGCTAGAGAATTCATTGTTCACTTCAATATGGCATCCGACTCCAAATTCTAATACATAGATGGTCCTTCAAATGAAGCATAAATGATAAAATTGAAGAGTTTTCGTCTCGTCTGTGGGAAAGCAAGCAAGACTACATGTCATCTCACCAATATAAGGAGCTGCGAGGAACCCCTGAGGAGACATTGACAAATTTGATGCTTTGATCTTGCTGCATTATCTGTTTGAGGAAATGCACTGTAGTATATTGGACAAATTTCCTGGATTTTGGTGCCTGAATTCAGACAAAAAATGTGTACATTAAATTTAGAAATACAAACACGAATAAATATGATAGGCACTTACGAATTACTTCTGAGAATTATGCAACTCAACCGACAGTTCAGAAAATCTATGTAGTTCTCTTTGACATCCACATAATGCAACAGCATTCTACCTCTTTGATGATCGGTGCTTCTGTAAAATGCAAACATCTGAAAGATAACGAAAACAGCTGATTTACTGACCCTGACCTACTTCTGGAAGCCGCCATCGTTTAGGTACCGTTGTCATGACAGCGCGTGTCCACGAAGTTTTATTGTTCTCAATGTCAATGACCGTTCTAGTCCTTTTATATTATATAGTGTCGGATTTCTATGATTATGACCATAGACATCGAACACCAAGCACTGTTCGATGTCTATGATCATGACTAACTGAAATAGAGTGAAAAGTCTTTACATGTGCCATAGACATCGGATGTAATCCGATAATAATCTAATAATGTAATCCGATGTTTGTCATAAACGATTTTGAATTTTGATCAATAAGTAGATTATCGTCATCTTCCTTTTGTTTTGTAGGTTGGTATTAAGATGATGAAAACTCGCATAGAATCTTCTTTACCCATGTGCCTTCATCATTCAGAATACTGCATGATGCACATGACATGCCATCACATGCTTCTAGCAGGATATTATGACGATTATTCTGCGGCACTGAAACCAAACCATGGTCAATGTTTAAATCCTGTGTTTTTGAGGAAAAAATCTGAAGAGACAAAGTGATTGATTCATTCATGCATGAATCATCATGATCATAGCAAAATCTTGCTAACCTCTGTTCTTAGCATTGGAATAGAAATTGAAGCTCCATGACATGTGCCTCAATTTGTTTAAATCATTCAATGTGTGACTAGCACAACTCTATAAAATAACTTGAAAGATTTCGAATTTGCATTTCATTACGAGACCAGCTGGTTGGATGGCTACTCTTCGAGCTACTACAAATAAAATTGCCGCTGCTTATCGCAACGGACTTAAAAAACTGAATCCTATTCAAATGAAAAAGAAGCAGATACTATTTGATTCCGCACAATATCCTCAACTTGGGTTATATTATGACGACACATTGTTCGAAGACGGCGTCGTTCGGGAGGCAGTTCGTCGATTGCCTCGGGAGGAAAGAGAAGCAAGAGAATTCAGAATTTCTAGGGCTATTCAGCTCAGTATGAACAAGAGCATATTGCCCAAAGAAGAGTGGGTGAAAATAGAGGACGATTACTCTTACCTTCAAGCATACTTAGATGTGGTCAAAAAGGAAGCAGAAGAGGTTAAAAGATGGAATAGTTACTGATGTGACAGAATTGTGTGAACTATGAGTGTGACAGCAAATACACGTGTCTCCAAAATATGTCTTTTTTCAACGACATGTATTCACTTGTGTTTTTTAGTGCACTTTTGCATTTTCAGGGAGTGTTGCACTCTTGCAAAAGTTTTCTTAGTTTTCTTAAAAGTGGGCATGTAGACCAATTTTTATAGTTTTGCCAGTGCAGCAGTAAGTCATAGGGAAGATGTGGGTGAATTCCATCATCTTTTCATATAATTACCGGAATGTGTGCGTAGATAGTTTATTTCACACATCTGTGATGTGGAAGTCTGCACCACCATATTTTATTATATTTTTGTAAACCGTAGATAAGTCATGAATAGGTCGAATTTCTTAAACAGGGCAGAACTGTCTTATTACCCACTCAATCGAGCTAAACAATAATACGTAAAAATACCCACACACACTATACGTAAAATTCCGTGCTCTTCATGGTTGGGACCAGTGATTCTGTCAGAAGCAATCCAATCTTATTAGGTACCCCAAAGTCTCGAAAACTGAAAATAAACTATGTGCTCCTAAACGAGTCAGAGCTATCTTATCAGATTGGATTATGATAGTTTTGCCTGGATGCCCTTCCTGACAAGAACTTTTTTGACGAAACTTTTGCACTTTATGGTGTAGTACTCATAAGTCACACTGATATATAAATTTAGATGAGAACAAAATCCCTTCATAGAACCATTGTCTGAGACCTGCTCTTGCTAACGATGCTAGTTCATTTCATTAGTGCCAAATTGGCGAAAATTTGACGATTTTTTTGGGTGAAAAAGTTGCGTCTGGAGTGATTTTTTATTCATTGAAAATGTTGTTTAACAAGTACATCTTAAGGAATTATCAAGTATATCTTAAGGAATTTCTAGGTAATATTACTGCACCGAAGAGATTTTTGATTTTGAAAATTCAGTCGAATGGCACTTAAATGAAGTTCTAAAAGTCTGAAAGCTGAAATTCGGTCTATCTAGTGAAAATAAAGATACCTGATGCAACACGATGAACGACAGTATTTTTTTGTTGCATGAAGCTTACTTTATGTCCACTTATTACAAGCGCGATTACAGGTGCATATCGAAGACTTAGACACTCATAGACATATGTTCCACTTAATAATTCCTTTGATCTTAAGTATAATTTTAGATGAAGAATGCTTAAGTTGTGCGCAAGTTTCAAAGTTTGGTTTAAAAATGTCGATCGGGCGCTTGTATCGGCACTGGTTCAGATAGAATGGACTGAATACTTATCCAATATAATTCTGTTTAGTAAATTAGGTACAATCATCCAGAATTAATACTATAAATGCTATGTTATTTATTAAAATGCACAGAATAATGATGTGTGGGAATCTATTTCTCTGTGGATAAATAATCATTTGGTTATGCTTAGTAATTATATGACAGGTGATATAGTCATAAAATCATTGAACCCAATTTTTCTAGGTGAATCAAATATATGCAGTTGGAATTCTGTTGCCAAATTTAACATGTTTTTGTACTCACTCAAAATCATTTTTGTGTGAGGAACTTAATTTCATCCGAAAGAAAGCATATCGATGCATGTTAAGGCGTTGTATATTCAACTATCGAAATTTTGATTTTTTTTCTTTGTTGAATGAGGTAGCATTTTCATGAAATTCTGTTACCGGTAGCGGAATTTCAAATGTTCAGTCATACAATCACATTACATGAAAAAAGCCTCTCTTATGCTGGTTTTTACTTCGATTACAATACCGTTTCCATTTTAGCTTTCTACGAGTACTTTCGTTCATTATCAGAACTGATGGCTATATTTCGTATACTATTTTCATTCATGGTTGAGATTGCAAAACAACAGCTGAGCTATCACCTAGATATAGGCATACTGAGTCAATACTTTCGTTAATTTAAGAAGCAAAATGATGCAATTATTTATGGTAAAAATAAAACAAATAAATAATATAACTCTATGATCAAGTTATATATGTGATTGAGCTGTTTGTGCAGGTACACAGCCTACTACTGAATAATGTCTGACGTTAGTCATCAATGAAAATTTATGATTTGCAGATTGCCAAGATTAGAATAATTGTGCAGGGTATAGGTGGGACTCGTTTCAGGTATCCCTCACATTTTTCATGAATGAAAATTAATCCCATGTAATTAACTACTAGCTCATTGTTACACTTATCTTGACAAATATTGATGGTTGTGTAGGACTATCTGCTCCTTAATCCAACATCAAATGCATAAAACGTGAATATCTAGGGAGGATTTGTCTTGTAGTCAAATTCAAATTTTCAGCTGCTGTCTTTATTTCTACTGCCTACATGGTACATTCTCTCCGCATCTGCAACATTCCTGTCACTTAATATGAGGACCAATGTCCACTTTCACAGAAACTGTGAAGAAGACTGCATTTTTACATGAAGCTAACACTGCATCCTGCATTCATGTTAACAAACATGAGGTACGATTGTGATTCATTCATCACGCCACTTAAATCTCAAATGTTTCGAACATACACTTCCACATCAAAGTGCTTGCTCCCTTCAATATCATCATATCTGTAGTGAATAACGTTCTAAAATTTGCAGAGATGGTTACTTTTCAATCATGAAAAACAATGAAGGGGGGACTAATAGAGATGCATTTTTTTTAAAAATGTCCAACTCAGGCCTAGGCATATATCACATCATAAGTGTACTATGCAATATATTATCTTCTCAAGTTGAATTTCTATTTGACTATTTAGTACATCCATACATTGATCAGTAGGCCTCATGCACTACGTATATAAGCCTGGAAAGTTAATTATACTGACAATAATACGATGATCATAATTTCATAGGTTGCTGTAAGAGGAATGAATTCACTTTCTTTGTTCCACCATCCGGCAACATGAAATGAAAAAAGATGATATCGACAACATCTTTGATTGCTTTCCAAGAATTCTCGATTGTTAGAAATCCAAGCATTTCTATCATGTAGCTATGATGTAATTATGCGCTGTGATGTGGTTTGAAATTCAAATGGGTATGGCAACAAGGAACAAGGAAAGAAATTGGCAAAAGGGAAGTTTTGTCTGATGATAGGACTTAATGATGATGTCACTCTCAGTTTGTATTATATCTGTACTACTATTTGTGTTTGACAAATTTATTATTGTTATTATTAATGAACATTTGAAATTTCATTTCCATGTATCACGAATTATTTTTAATTCTTAGATGGAATAATTTTGAAAACTAGGAAAATATTTGGTGATAACAATGTCTACTGAACCTAAAACGATATAGCATTCACCATATGCGCATTTTCATAATGGAACAGCATGTTATGAGACAGATGCTATATACCTGCAAAAGTGATGTTAACTTTTTGAAATTCCGTTACCGAGCAGTTTTAACAGATTGAAGAAAATGAATTTCTCAGAATTTCTTTTCTGTGTCATAGAAGAGCCCAACAAAAAGTGTCACACATGACACATTTCAAAAGGAAAATAGATCTTCATTGACTGAATAGAAGCCATGTTAACAGCGAAAATGAAATTCCGTTACCGCTTGGCCAGCCCCTAGTATCTAAATAGATCACTGAAATTGGGATGCTTTTCCTACGATGGTGAGTGGTGACGGCATTCCAAGGAAATCAGCCAAAATGTTTCCCCATTACAGCTCAAATCAGTCAATCAATTAATTGCAACTAATTTGTGACAACCCCTGACCGTCACTCCATCACACACCTGCTGACACGCCTTCTGAAAGCATTATAGTTGTAAAAGTATATGCCAAGGAATAGTGGTCTGGAGAAGTTGATGGCGCAAAGTTGTGCCGTGTCAGCTAAGGATTTTTCAAGGCCTTACAGTGCTTGCGCGTTCTCAGCTCATACTATAGCGTGTGAGTGCGTGTGCATCTGACAAAGATCTTTGGGTGCTCATACATTTGCTGTGGAACTCCTACCATGTTATGCAGACAAATTAAATGAAGCGAAATGGAATGAAATGAGGATTTGCCGAAGTGGCACTTTGTAAAAATTCAGTTTGATAGATGCATGGCCAATAAACATAGTAAAGAATATCGCAATATTGTTTGTGATTTCCCCTTTCGCTGCAGCAAGACCACCAACTGCCTTTTAGCTGCTTAAATTATTGGTGTGATTAGCAAATAAAGCTGAATAAAATAGCATGGAGTCTTGTTTCAATTAATGGTTATTATAGAATTTCTTAGTTTGAATGTCATGTGATAATTTCCACTCAAAGTGCATGCTACGATTCAGTGATTTCTCCACGACTTCGATTTGAATTAGAATTGTTAATGAAGGCCATGTATATATTATAATGTTAGTGCTTTACTTCCGTCAATACAGAGAGCGTTACATGAAACATAGACATGCAACGACAAGCAAAAACCAAGTTCGAAGAAAATTTCACATATGAGTTGGAATACAATCTTGGCTTTCTAAATCGAGGAAGTATGAAACTGCAATGCTTCAGACGGGCTCATCAGAATGAACTCAGCCAGAGGATGAATGTCAACAATGTTATCAGCTTTCTTTATGAGTTAATTGCATCTCAGATTTAGCCTATAGCGGAAGCTCGATAGATAACCTCTGTCGGCCCATTTAGCACAAAGCTATCAAGTTGCAGGAGTTTCGCAGTGTCATAAAGAGGTAGATCACAAATGATGTTTCAGCAGTATATCATGCGGCAGTAGACAAATAAGAGGGAAGCTGCTGGAATTGTTCCTCAATTTCTTAGCAAGGGCAAGACCCGGACTGATCTTGTCCCAGGACTTGAAAGTTTCTTACTTTGTCGACTTTTCCGACTTTTTAGGGTCAAAATCATTGGGTCTCGAGATTAGAAAAAAATAAACCATAAAATCATGGGGTAAGGGGGCAGGGGCATGCATTGTCAATCGTCACTTGAGAATATTTCATAGATTTTGACAAGGTTGAACAATAAATTACAAAGCTCCTGTTTTTCTTCTGAAATTTAACTCATTATTTGAAGATGAATTTTTGATTCGTCACAATTGCATTTTCTCAAGTTTCGTATGACTTTTCTAAGGACCAGAACTTGCAATTTTGCTTATTTCATGGAAATATACCTACAAGATTTTCTCCACATGAATTTAAGTAAGAATAAGGCTTGCCACACCTGCGCAGATGTTGCGCAAATAATGCAATTCTGCGAAAATGTGCAAAAAATTGGAAAATCTTTGAAATTCTGCGCGAATCCGCAAAATGTGAGAAAATCTTCTAAATTCTGCGCAGATGTTGGAAAACATCAAGTACCTGCTCAATGATTAATACTAATATATTCTGAGGACATCATTCAATCATTTACTGATATAAAATGCTTAGCGAGTAAATGAACTCAGCGTGTAGACTGGGTACAAGTGCACCAAGATCGCTCTTTCAAATTATTTCCCCGTAGAAGGTCTTGTATTAGGTTCTTCTACAGGGCATCGCAACAAGCTAAGTTCGAGAAATTGTAACACACGTATGTCAGCATTTCTCAGCATACGTGTATTTTCTGATCACAAGTGCGGATAAAAATATCAACCACTCGGCGAAGCCAGGATGAATAAATGCTGAGCAGTCTTGTGCAGTCCGTAGATCTCACAAGCTAGCTTGTGCCGTACTGACGAGCTATGTAGGTTGAGACACAGTGCCTACGGCTGTCAGGGAAAGTAGTGCTTAAATTGTTTAGGCTAGAGGAAATTTCTATCATATGCACTGGCGAACTAGCACTCTGCAATCATCATGATTATCAGCCGCACGGCAAAGCCAGCCAAGCTCTGATGTGCCTGTTGTGTAATCCAGGCAATCTCAGATTAACCTGTTCTCTAGTTGTTACAAGCTGGTTTGGACCATTACGGGTCATAGGACTGCTGATGAATCCTTGCGAGACGAAACGCAGCATCTGCGGCTGCTGTGGAATTTCTCTATCAGATTGCTCTAGTCTGGACATTTTTCTATTGTCTTGTATACTCTATTTGTCATGGCGCATAGGTATGTACTGGATTTGACAATTTTAAATCTGGCCGGAATCAGATGTGTCGGATTTAGAGAGCAAAACGGATTCTGTGTAAAATCGTTTCATATTCTTTAAGTATAGCTCAGTTGTTAGAGACGATTGAATCCACATTCTGCAGAACCGTTGTTGACTTCAGCTCATTTAGCCTAACCGTGGACGCCCTTTTTCAAGACTGACAGATACATAATTGTATATGTCGTAGAGATGGCTCATACGACATTAAATTTCCCTTTTCTCTCAAGTTCTTCATAAACCATCAATGATATCAGAATTTGCGCGTCGACGATTATTTTTATTTTTCGTCGAACCCCAGGTTCTGATTTAATTTCACCGACGTACAAGCCTACTATCTTTAAAACCATCAATTGGTGTAGACATTCACTCCAAATATAGCATGGGGAAGTTGCGTTTACGAAATCGTGATGAAGTTTGCGAAAAATGAGAAAACGGCGTGAATATCTGACAATTGTTTTCCAAGCACCTTCACCCCAAAAGTGACTAGAGGTTGTGATATCTAAAGCGCTTCTTTCATGTCATTCATGTATTTACTCAGTTTTGAAATTTGTTTGTGCTTCAGAAATCCCCGGATGAAATAAGATTATGGCCAATATTAGTCATGATTTTCAAAGTAATGCAAATTAAACGTCTGATAATGCTAGTATTTTTCATTTGGAACTTTTGTTACGCAATGTTAGCTATGGCTAATATTAGTCATGATTTTCAAAGTAATGTAAATTAAACGTCTGATAATGCTGGTATTTTTCATTTGGAACTTTTGTTACATAATGTTAGCTCAATGATTTAGCGAGGGCTGTTAAATGATGATGTGTCTGCTAATTAGTCCTTATTAAATTAATTGAAACATTTTCCCTTCCGATGGCATATTTTGGGATGCCCATTAGGATTTTTTGTGTCATGTGGAGTCTTGTAAATAATTGCTGCATTTGCAATTTTGTTATTTAAGTTTAAACTGCTTATTTGTGAATTGACAGATTATTTCGCCTGATTCTTGGAATCGTCATGGATCCAGAAGTTACGGAATCATGGATACCTCCTAAAACTAGCGAGGAGGAAGCTATAGAACGATCGCGTAAAACAGCAATACTGGACACCAAGCGCTGGATTGAAGTAAGACCAAAACACTCTTCATTTACTGATTGGATTTTGCATTGTCATTACACATATACTAATCCGATCGAATCCTAATCCCTAATCCCGGATTCTGAAATCATTGTTCGGAATCGGATTGGATTGGACCCTAACAGAAATCCCAAAATATTTGAAATCTTGCAAATGCATGTTTCTTCTCAATTTTGGCGAACTATCCAACCAACAGAGCGCCACTGAAATTCCGGTTATTCATTTTTCCCGCGCCGGACTAACTTTCGGATATATTTGCTATTTTAATTCTTACGAAGCAAGCGTTGTATGCATGTATTCAGAAAAGTTGGTGTCAAGTTTCAAACTGTGAGATGGATCATCCTATAGGCTATCAGAACAGAGATCAACAGCTTGCATTCGCCTCAGTTATGCAGATATGTTCTAAGATCCTTGAATGTCTAATGTGAATTAGCTGTAAAATGTTATGCCCCTGGTTCCTGTCCAAGACTCGTATTCATTTCCATCGTAGACTTCATATTACAGATAGACTTCATTTACATAACTGTGCGGAGTCTGTCCTTAAACGAGCGAATGACAAAAATCCTAGTGAGAGCAATGTCATAATTCTGCTGTTTTTTCAAGTTTAGATGGTGAATTTTCAACACAGCGCACACCAAACTTTCAAACAGAAAATTACAGATGTTTCGTTCAGATTGATAATTTTGAAATTTTTGGATCGGATTTTCGTAATGACACTCCGAACTGACTTGTTTTCGACCGAATCGGATCATCATCAATTCTTACATTCGTCATACATATACAACGTTGATAGCGTCAATATAAACGTTGATTTCACATACGTTTAGAATTTGATCATGTTTCGCGAGAATCTTCAAGAAATATTATGCAAAACCTCTGCTTATTTCCTCAACGAAGCTCAAGTGTCTACTAGACACCGGTCAAAATACATGCAGCAAGCAGTTACATGTATTGTTATCATGATAAACCTAACCCCGACAATGGCAGATGCTGATAGAACACACGATGTTGTAGATCGTTCCATTGCCAGAATCACTAAATTTGGTGTCGTTAAAATTCATTACACACCAACTGTCAATAGCACTTGTTGATCAATCGAAAATCCTCAGAAGTTGCTGGAAGAACCGATGCTTTATCGAATCAATCATATTGTGTAAATTGACAAATTGCTCCAGTTTGTCTAAGTTGTTGAATTTATTTGTGGACCGTATTGTCAGATATAATACTAGTGATCAGCGAAAGGGGCGATGCAACGGACGAGTTTCGAATGGACTTGGAATACCCGAAACTTGAGCAGGTACAACATATGTTATTCATACCGCATCTAGATGCTTCGAGATTACACCGCTTTTAAAACGATACACAATGCAGCTATTCAGAAGCATTATCACGCTACGAAGTTTGATTGAAGAGCAGAGTATATCGCAAAAAAATGAATTTCACATGTGATACAAGCATGGTTCCGTTTTTTCCGCTATTTTCCTCTTTTTCTTAAATCATCATATGTATATTGCGAAATGGTACTGAATTTTGTTATCGTAGTCCTGGAACTTTCATATTATCATTCAAATAAGTAGATTAAAGTAAAAAGTATTGTTCTGTTTGTAGAAACGTGGAGATCAATTCAGCAAAAGAAGGACAAACTTTGAATGTACAAATTTCTTTTGAATTCTTCATATCCTTTTAAGGGTGCAAAACTCAGTGTAATCCTGCTTTTTATCATTTTCTGAACACATCGTCAAAATATTGCGCTCGTACTTTTATTGACCAAATATTTGTGGTGCTTTTGTCTTTTATGTTTATGTAGTCCATGTAGTACAAAAGTGCATTTTTCAGATGCATCCATGTTTAGTGAAAAATAATTAGGCAGTATTACTGTATCGTGTCCTACGCTACATCTTAATATTTGAATTAAGCTTTCAGATTGCAATGTGTTTTGATGTGACATTAATAATAGCAAGAAACCTACCTTTTGTCACATGCTATTTAATCATACCAGTGAAATTAACGGATGAGGCACTATATGCATGTGTATGCTACGGACGTGCAAAGTTAATTTTTAAGTATTCTACGAAATTCAGCTACGTTCAATAGATTGGCGATCAACCTAAACCTTAGTTGGGTGCCTGTCTTCATAATATTATCATGACATGATCACCTGAACTGTGAAATTATGCTTCGAAATCTTTTTGAAGTTATGAAGTTCAATTACTGAACATATTCGAACACTACCGTCGAAGCGAGTAATGAACTTCGACGAGATCAGCAAGCGTATTCTGCCGATCACCAACGACAAAGCTTAGAAAAAGAAAGGAAAGAAATATTTACTATAATCGAATTTGGCGATATTCAGACAGAAAAAGGAAACTCTCGACAAGAGACTGCTCTCGATAGTAGAAATATACAAGAGGCAAGATCTTGCATGGACAGGAATTAATTCACACGAGTTTGAAAAGAAAGAAGGAACTTAAAGTGGAATTGGATGGTGTGAATCAAAATTGCAACGACTTCAGTAGATCCTAACTTATGAGAGAAAGATATACGAGTTCTGCTCAAAAAAGTAACCGAACTTTTATTCCAGAGATATAGTAAAAATGATTACAAATTATTCAACCTTATCATCGTCAAAATACTCGCCATGACTGTTCACACATCGTTCCCAGCGATGTTTCTAGCCCTAAAAAGCTGTCTCGTAGGCCTCCTTTGGGATGGTGCGAAGTTCTTGCAGCAAGCTTTCCTGGATGGCTTCGATAGAACAGAATCGTCGTCCTTTGAGTGTTCTTTTCAGCTTCGGAAACAGGAAAAAGTCAGCTTGAGCGAGATCAGGCGAGTAAGGAGGCTGGGAAAGCACAGTTGCTTCCGATTTCGCACAAAAATCACGAGTAAGCAGCGATGTGTGTGCTGGGGCCTATTCTTCGATTGATAACAAGTGTTATAACTAGTAACGTTAACTAGTTAACCAGTAATTTCAGTTTTTCGGTATAAAAAGTGTACGATATAACGAGTTTTGTAAAACAAGTAACTTATAACAAGTGTAATGCATCATAACGAGTGTTTGTGTCCTTCAATCACTCATATTATATCCTTCACTTGTCATGATTTTAAGAATTTTTGACGAGTGAATGTAGAAGCGTTATATCATTTAATTATGGATTTGAATTCAAGACGGTCACGCGAATATCACGTGAGAGTTAACTTTTCGCTGTGGGATAGTGAGTTCAAAGAGCGCTTTCGATTTTCATGTGCTGAAGTTGAAGAGATATTGACTGATACAGGTGTTTATCTAAAGAACGATCAGGAATTCTATTATGGTCTCGAACCACATCATCGCTTTCTCCTTGCTCTAAGGTATTACGCCAGTGGAGACTTTTGCTACAGTGTCGGGGATTCACATGGGATTTCGAAGACAGCAGTGCACGCTTCTGTTTCAAGGGTCACAGGGATTCTTAATGAAGTATATTTTGAAGAAGTAGTAGCATGGCCGGCTGATGAAGAAGCTCGGAAGCTGATTGCTGGTCAATTTTACACAACACACCGATTTCCAGGTGTTTGTGGAGTCATCGATGGAACCTTGATTGAAATTCTGGCACCATCAGACAACGAGAACCAATTCGTCGATAGAAAAGGTAAACATTCCTTAAATGTAATGGCAATTGCCGGCCCGGATTATCAATTTCTTGGTATTAACGCTAACTGGCCGGGTGCCGTTCATGACGCTCGTGTGCTTCGAGAGAGTGAGATATATCAACGATTCAATGAAGGATGGCGTCCAATTCCAAATGGTGTGTTAATCGGCGATTCAGCATATCCACTATTAGAATGGCTAATGACAGCAATCCTGAAGCCCGAGGATGAGCTTATAAGAGCGGAAAAGAGGTATAATCACTCTTATAATGTTTCTAGCCCTAAAAAGCTCGGAAAAAAAGCTAAAAGGCTAAAAAGCTCGGCTTTGCGTAAAACAAGGTTTACAGTTGAGAATGCTTTCGGTATTCTAAAGTCAAGATTTCAATGTCTACGTTTCATTCGCGTTCGAAATCCTAAGAAGGCTGTTTTGATTGTAAATGCATGTGTGATTTTACACAACATCCTCATTGCCACAAAACGTGACTTTAGACAATTACCTGAAGTCGAAGATGGATCGTTCGAATCAAATGTGTCTTCACCTGAGGAATTTCATACCTCAAATCAACAAAGACGAAGAGGTTTGGCCCGCCGAAATCTGATTGTTTCCATGTTTGATATCTAGATTTGCAGCTGTTTATGCTAACACAGTAAATGGTATATTTTTAACAAACGATGCTATTTTTTTCTTAGATACCAGATATCTAAAATCTGATGCTTATTTCAAGACGGTTATTTTAAAAGTCAAATGAAAATTATAACACAGCTGAATATAGTTTATACAGTAACTTGTAGATGTAGTAAGAATGAGGCTGAGATGTAGAGAATTGCAAACATTAACATCTCACCGATCGAAGGTCAGGGCGCCGTTGCAATAGAATCATTTAACCTGCATAATATTCATAAATATTAGACATTTAAGTCAATGATCGAAATAAGTTACATCAACCGAAGTCAAATGATGAAAAAAACACTTGAGATTCTTCTACAAATTGTCTTCACTTTTAAGTTTCATCAGTTTGTATTTATAATATTCATTCATATCTCTTTGTCCTTCAATTTGCAATTTTCGGAGTTCAATGTCATAATCTAACAACATCATTCGCTTCCTTCCCAGACCATTCCCCTTTGACTTTTCTTGTGTCAGTGATAAAAGTTGAGGCGACGACTTTGTGCCCGTAGTCATAGGGAGATTTTCGACTCTTTTAAGAATATCTGCAAAAATCAAGAAAAATGTATTCGTCTTTTTTACATAATATCGATGAAATTTATCTATTTGGCAAACAAAGTGTCGCTCTTTCATTCAGGCCTTGGTCTTATAATATCACTCAATTGAAGGTCTACTACTTACAACCTGTGATATGTCCCTTAAGCACTCGGAGTACGAGTATGACGCCTGAACTGGGAACATCTTTAAAAATCATATGAACAGATGATTACTGGTACGATAAACTCGCCTGATATGAAAGTTCACAGTATTGAAATAATGAATATTTACAGCTCACTAATTTAAATTCTATCGATTTGTAAGTTTTATGACCTTTATAATAACATTTAGTAACATTAGTAGCACGCACTTCGTTCAGGAGTCTCTGTCGAAATGGACTCTTTAGGATCGGACTCAATGCAACCGAGACCTTCGACGATGGGCGAGTCTTTACCCAAAAGATCCAGAACGAGTAAATCAATCTCGTCGAACAGCTCTCCAGTGTTTGCCCCTGAACCAGTTTCCTCTCGCTTTCGCCGTTTCTCCTGTAAAAATGCAAAGTTCACCATGTAATAAACATCCAATCTGAAAGTGCACGTAATGTTATCAAAATAAGTGAACTGTTTGGAGTAATAAGGGCACACTCGTACACGGATGATATACTTGTACCCGTCAATATCCAAAGGTAAAAGCAGGTAGGTGTTGTGCTCTTATGCGTGAATGTGACTATGGGTAACAATTTCTGAGGATACAGCTATGTTGAACTATCCTTAGGATAATATATTTTCCAATAATTAATTTCCTTGATTTTTGAAGGATATTTTAGGAAATTCGATTTGATTAATGATAGAGAATCTCTTTTTATACTTGTGATATGAATAAGGTAAAGTATGTCATTCCCCGGCAAATAGTAACATTAGAAAATAGAATAGGCCTTATCCAGTAACATTTACAATTACAGCTTATTTGATATAACACCAGTATGTTGTTAAATGATGAACACTAAAGAATATGTTTTGATTTACGTGATAACTCACCAAAGTCCTCTTCTTCAAGTTTGAGAATGTCGTATCACGGAGATAATCGCCATCCTTGCCGACGGGATACCCAAGCACCATTTCGCTGTGAATCTCTTTCCATTTGGCCTTCCTCTTCTCCTTCGTAATTCCTTTGGAATCATCAAATTTATTGAACAACAATTCCTTATTTTCGATCAATCTTTGTAGGAGAAACTTCTTACCAGTGGTCTCGAATTTCGGAGGCATTTCGTTGTCAATTAAAGAAAAGTTGTTTCTCGTTAGGTGAATGCGTACACAAAATCTATATTGACAATAAGTGTCACGCAATCGTCAAGGTGATCGAAATATCCAATCAGAAACTACGTCGAATTCCACCGACTCCGAGTCGCGCGCTTCAGTCATGGAAGAACTTGCGGATATGCGTGCTCTTCACATAAAGCTGATCCTTCATGTACAGCAATTAGGCGCAAAATATCGAATGACGGTACATATTTTTTTTTATGTAGCACAAATATATATATTATCACAACTGTTAACTAAAACATTTAGCTATAACGGGACGTTTTTGATGTTCTACGGTAGTTGTTTAATTTGCATTATTTCAGCTTCGGTGGACTGAAATGGTGAATGATTTTATGTGAAACTAACCAATGACGATCGCCGTTATAAACTTAGTGTACTTGTTATCTTATAACAAGTGTATAGAATTTGCATCGAAGAATTGCGTTACTGATTACCTATTATAAATCACTCTTTACTAGTTGCTTGTTATTACACACTTGTTATCAATCGAAGAATAGGCCCCTGGAGCGTTGTCGTGATGTAGAATCCACGATTTTCTGCGCCACAATTCTGGTCTTTTCCGGCGGATGTTTTCGTGAAGAAGCCGCAGCACGCCGTTATAGTAAAATCGATTCACTGTCTCCCCTGGTGGTAGGAATTTATGATGGATAACATCTTGAATGTCAAAGAATGCTGTCAGCATGACCATTGACCTGACCTGGCGTGCTTTCTTTGATCTTGGAGAACCCTTCCCCGTTCACTGCGAAGATTGAACTTTTGTTTCGACATCATAGCCGTAAACTCAGGTTTCGTATCATGTAATAAGCGTTTCCATAAAGTTTTCTCCCTCACTAGCACGTTGGAGAAGTTCTTGACGAATTGCAAATCGATTTTTCCTTTGATCTTGAGACAGGAGCCTCGGAACGAATTCTGCAACAATTCGATGCATCCCCAAAAGTTCTGTCAGGATGTCATGACATGATCGAATTGAAATGCCGCAATCATCCGTCATTTCTCCAGAAATCAAACGCCGGTTGGAACGAACGATTTGAATAACCTCGATCACGTGGTAGTCATCTGTTGATGTGGAGGGCCTCCCAGAGCGTGGATCACCGTCAACTGACAATCGTCCGCCATTGAATCGCCGAAACCACTCGTAGCGCTGAGTGCGGCTGAGAGAATGTTCACCATAAGCAGCTTTAATCATTTCAAACGTCTCAGTAAACGTTTTGACTAACATGAAACAAAACTTCACGTTCACTCGTTGCTCATGCGATTCTGCCATTTTCAATGAAAGTTGCACACGCTATGTTTCGCAACAACATACACGTAATAATGATCTCTTATGCGATAAGGTACAGAGTAATGATATCTATTCATCATGGAATCATCTACGGTGAAGTTTTACAAATTAGGAGATTATTATTTGGCAAAGATATCGAACAATAAGTAAGCAAATTCAAAAGCTCGTTTGTAAACTCAAAATTTCGGTTACTTTTTGAACAGACCTCGTATCTTTATTCATTACGCTACTTTCTCCACAGTTGTTACCTGTCTCCACTTCCTCAGATTGACGGAGGCTAATAATACGGAGGAGGGTGATACAAAGGCAAATACTATCATTTTTATGAAAGTCTACACGAACAGTTGAGGAGTACTTTCTTCCTTCATATTGACGGTTGATTGGTAGCGTTTCACTTGTGCTCTAGCTTCACTAGCTAAATGCAAATCATGACCCTTTCGTTAGATACTTTATGTACAAAGTGTATGACACACGAAATACAATGTAATTTGATGAAGTGACTCAATGGGATTTAATATTAAGAAATATTAACAAGATTTTCAACCATGGATGGCTTCAAAAATTCAAATAATGAGTGTAAAGTGTCAACTGGTGGAAAATACATAAATAACGCTGTGTGGCAGACATTATTTATTCCTTGATGTTTCCCGCTATTATTCCTCGGTAACAGCGCTGGGAACCCTGTACAAGTAACGTTGATTTATTAGCCAAACCGCATCACCTACTTACCCCGAAGGAAATACATGCACTCGAAAGACTATGATTGCATCAATTACATGAATTGTGATGCCGTTTTTAATTAAGTAAAATTTTCAATGAAATAAATATTCTTTTGTAGGAAATGTGTGTCAAGAAATGTTCAATTCAGTCTGATTTCCGAGGATCATTGAGAGATGGGGTTCTCCTCTGCGAGTATGTTTGATGAATTTTAATACTTACCAAGAAGATGGCTTTATTCTGTACTTTCAGAGTTCTTAATCGATTGAAACCTGGAATTGTGAAGAGAATCAATCGTCGGCCTACTCCCATAGCAGGACTGGTAATTTGAATTCCCGCTAAAAGTTCAGATCTGTTAAGAATAGTTACATCTCTGACTGCCTTATATTCTCTCGGTGATTGTGCACATCTTGAAAGAAAGTACAGTTCTATCTGTAAGACCGCACACATAGATAAAGTATTGAGATATGTTAGAGGCTGACAATCGTCAACAAGACAGGGAAATTCTGTAGGTAGTTGTATTCAAGCCAACAAAATACGAGAAAATCAGAAAATCAGTGTCAGGGGATGAAAAAGACATAATGATGTAATTTTCTGAAAGGATATATATTGCGTTCGGCCTCCTCTTTTCCATGCATAGCGCGTGAAAATAGCTTGCATGTGCCTGTTTTTGTGTCTGCATGTGAATAAGGAATTTTAGAATACTAAACAAAATGTCATATTTTATACTCAAAGAGCTATCCCTAAAAATTAAAACTACTTAAGTCTATTTTTCTTTGAAGAAATAGTTCTTTGGAATCAAATAAGGATTTTTGTGATGCTGCCTTTTTTAATCAAAGAACCGATTATTCCCGTACCGATGTCTATAAAAATTATTCGCATCACCAAGATTTATATGAAGCTTTGAATCTATTTTCGGAAAATAGTAGCTGTTGTGTGCGACACAAAGAATTCGTAGCAGATATATTTGAATCAAAGTTAACAATTCCTGACATGACGTGCTATCATTAAAAAGTGCAAATGTGGTATTATGTTTCGATAAGTATCACTACCAGTGTTGCCACTCGTGGCAATAATTATTGCCTGGCAATATATTCACAATTTGTGGCAATATGCAATAATTATCTGATAGTTCATTGTAGTTGGCAATATTTTTCAGATTTAAAACGGTGATGATATTGTGAAAAGAAATGTTTGATTTGGGCATGTTTTTGAGATAATTAGATATGTCTATTAAAAAGAATTACGCGAGTCACTGTAATATCGAATGTAAAACCTATTATTCACAATACTTGATCGCTGGTCTCTGAGACTGCACCACATCAATACGAGACATCATTATACTCGAGTCCAACATTCCCACATTCTGGCTGTTAGAATTGCTAGATATGAGAGGAAGAAAGTCGGTATATTTCATTAACTTTTTAACTACGGCACCAGTAAAATTATGAGCTAAGTTTACCAAATGCGTTAAAATGAAATATGTTTATGAACGCCAGGGGCTATTTTTTATACTCGTACATAGTTCATATCACCGGTATTTTTTTAAAGAACTTCCTCCTAACGAAGTTAATCCATTTTTAGTTGATCGCTCAGACCGATGGCGCAGATCGTTCAAAGAGATGTCTCGCTTTGAAAGATCTGGAAATTAGGAAGAAAATCAGATTCTTTATCTCTGTTGCGCAGATGGCGGAACCGTTTGAAAAGTGGTTTCAACAGTCTTCGGCCATCTTAATTCATCGTTTGAGGCTTCAACTCATGAGCATGGTGAAGAATATCACAGTACAATTCTGAAACCAGAACATTGACAGTGAAACTGCTATGAAAGTAAATATCAGTGACGTCAATAATCAACTTCCTGTTCGCAAGATCCTCATCAGTCCCACGAACAAAGAAATTTCCGATGTACTTCGGTACAGGTGCAAGAATTACTATGTAAAAATGTTGACCTATCTGCGAGATAATCTCCCTCTGAAAAAGAGGGTTCTTCGTTGCCTGAGTTTTCTTTATACAACCTTTAAGTTGAAGGAAGATTTCGTCATTTATTTTGCAAATCAACTTCCTAATGTTGTCTCTCATAATGACATCGACCATCTTCGGACAAACAACTTGAAACCAATGTGAGGATTAGCCCAAATCCGAGGCATGTCCGAAGCATCCGACGTCCTGTTCCACCCCGATTGTCCGATGACATCAGAAAAAGTCTTTTACAATGTCGTTCCTTCCTGCAGAAAAGAAACCAGCGCGTCTTTCAAATTGGATAATGATGTGATTAATCAAGGATTTAAAGCTCATGTGGAATATACGCTTTTTTGGCAAAACAGAAAAAAGCATCAGAGAGTGAGAGAATTGCGAAACTGACTGCTTTAGAAGCTGATGAAATAAATAGGGCGGTACAAAATGATCCACTGAGTAGGGATAGATTGGAAGACCTGAGAAAGGAGGAGTTGTCTGTGAAGAAGGAAAAGGAAGAAGTTGATGCTAGACAAACAGCAGCTGAATTGAAATTACAGGAGGCTGTTGCGGAACTGAAACAAGTTACTCTCGTGAAGGAACAATTAGCGAAGGATGCCAAGAAACGAAAGGCAAAGAAAGAGGCTGTTGAACTTTCGATTGCAAACTTCGGAAACAGCGCAATTTTTCTATCCATTGTCCAAATTTTCCAAGTGACTGTGTGAAGCTCTTGTTACGAAGTGATAAATGTATACATTACTTTGGAGGTCTAAGTCCCAAGTTCTTATGGGAATTATCAAATTTCAAATATGAAGCACAGTAGTATATATGCATATTTTTGTAATTCAGTTCACACGAGTTCTTTTGCTGAAATGAACAGTACAGTAGGCCTACTGACTTTTGCGATATAAATGTTTTTATAGCTCAATCGGCAAATCTTTTTGCTAAAATTTACAGTGCTGACTATTGTGATTTACGCATTTTTGTAATTCATTCCACAAGTCTTCTTTATGCTGAAAATTATCAGTTCATTCCATGAAAACAATATTTTTGTAATTCAATTCAGAATCAGTCCATGCTAGAAGCCTATAACATCTGGCGATGGTCTACTATAGTTTTTAGGGTTTTCACGTTCATGGTCAGTTGTTTTTGGAAACGTTCGTGCTTCTCTGTGTTTTCGTTGTTCTCACGTTCACCTGTTAAAGTATCTGGTAGTTAGCATATCTAACATACAATTATTTTCCTTTAACTCATCATTTTTTTCTGACTGCTCATGTGCTTGTAAACGCTTTCCCCAAGAACATTTGGCAATACTTTTATCAACTGGCAATAATAATCTTATTAGGTGGAGTGGCAACACTGATCACTACTTATATAAGTGAAGAAATTACCGATGTCTCTACAAAAAAAGAGGACATTCACTTAACAAAGAATAAAATGTCACCATTATATTTACTGTACTAATAAGTTCTTCCAAATGTTAGAAATGTCTGTCACAGGACAAATTAATTGTAATTTGAAGCTTTGTGGATGATCAAGTGTAGAACAGCAAAATTTGACAAATATATTCATACTATTTTGCAAGTACATTATTCACTTAATACTATGTTATCCATGACACAAACAAAAAGTCATTCAACAAAGCGCAATTCAGAAATTGCATATTAAGACATTAACAAAACTAATTTGATTGAAAATTAAGTGATATTTTCATTTCAGGTTCTCTTGCAAGGTACAGACGATTATGTTGTGCTGAGGATGTGAAGTATGCTGTCTTTGACAAAACGAGTATACGGTAGAAGTATCTACAGTCATATAGATAACAACTTTACCTGTAACTAAAGGCTGATAGCTTTAACATCCAAGATATGCTTCCTGATGATATATACATTCGGGTAATTGTCTTTAATAACATCGCTGAATTATATCTTTGAATAGACGTCTTCCTTACATTAATGTGCAGTAGTACAATGGTTCTGCTCTATGAGGACAACAATTTTTCACTTCTCATTGTAAGATTTTTGAATCATTGAATGTTTATTACTAATCAGAATAATAGAGTAAAAATTAGTTATTACTAAAAACTTTTTTTAGTAATAACTAAAAATAGTATTAACTAAAATAAGTTAATTTTAGTTATAACTAAAATTTAGTTTATTACTAAGTAAAGAATTCCTTTCTCGTTATACTTTCTCTACATATAACGTTTTCGTAACCCCCGGTATTGCTGTGGTGAACTCGTGCTGAGTATATAATTTATGAATATTATCGTACCTTTTCCAGAGTGCTATTGCTACATATGATTAATTCTACTAATTTATAAAAGTATCTATATGAATAATTTATTTAGTGGTAATATGTAAGTGTGACTGTCTATTTTATTAGCACGTCAAAAATTCATCTGTTGATGATCCTGATGCTAACATGTCTTAATTTCTATGATTCCCGGAGTATTGCAGAGATGGGCTCGATCTTTGCTTTAATTCATCATAGTATCGGTTTTGAATCAACAAAGGCTGCAGTAACAGAAATACAGTGTCGACGTATTCAAATTCTGATAAGAATGCGAATATTTTCTTCCACCTGAGGAAGCGATCATATATCAATTCTTACAATCATGCAATCGTGGTAGCTACACTTTCTCCAAAATTGCTTTTATCTTTTTCCACAATTTTGGTTTGCCCCATCCATGGATGGTTGCTCTTCCACATTACGGTATTCATCCAGGATCTCACCCATGATGAACGGCGGTTGACCAGCATCGATTATTTTCTATCGTTCAAATGAAGGAATGAATAAGTCCAGTAACAGTCTGGTTTAGATAGGTTTAGAGTAGGTCTATGTTGGAGACATGGAATTCACAAATGTACTTGTATAACAGCGATGGCAAAAACTGGGGTGTCCACGCATGAGACTCAGGTTTAGAAGCATCATCATTTTGTCAATTTCTGTAACTATTATTAACTAATTATTAAAACGGAATTAAGTAAAGGTTTTACCATGAATTTTTAACAGTTCTTATCTTTTCAACACAAGTGCTAGAATGAATTTAGTGCTTAATTTTTCATGCTGACGACTTGTGTGTTTCCCCTGATTATTGGACAGTATGCTGTGCATGCTATGTTTATTCGCAGCGTCATATTGAATTTAGCTTGTATTTCGATGAATTTTTTCTCGCAAATGAAATTTGAATACCTGTTATGAGAAGGCACTGCAGTCTGGTCTACTGATAGTGTAGTTTATTAAATACGGTGGTGTATTGATACGATGAACTACTAGTATGGTCTTGTGCATTCGCTGCTGCGATTTTTTCTGATTAAGGCGAGTTTCAATTCTATCAAAAATCAATTTTTCGGATGTGGATCAAATTTTTCCCCTTGCTTTTCCACACTTCATTATAAATCGATATTTTGTATGCATCACAGTTATCTGAAACTCATAAATCTATATGCTTGGGCTGATACATTGACATTTTAGCCAACTACTTCATAGTATATCGAGGTAGCGGACAGTATGCAATTCAATGCCTCCAGCTTCATTGCTATGCTAACAAGATTAGTGTGATTCTCAAAAATATCTGACTAGATTGAATTTTGATTAAATATTTCTATATTAGGTTAATGATAGCTCATCAGGTAAGAAAATCACGTTTTATTGATAATTGAAGAGGTGACAGTGAAATGATTTTTATCCCCTATCAATTTCCATAATTCTATAAGTCATCATAGAATTATGAAATTTCCCATTTAGCTTGATATGTGATGCAACTCATATTTACGGGTGACAGTTGCAGAATGAACTTTTTAGGACATGTCGTACAAATTGCTTTTTAATCAAGACATGTCGCTTTTATTTTTGCAACGGTCGTATATTAAATACTCAAGCGTAAAAGTAATTTCATGTACGGATGTATTCAAACGGAGAATTAGTGCCAGTGGCTTTTGCGAGAATATAATGATCAGCGTCCGTGCAATTTGGAAAGTGGGAATAAGATGAGATAAGTCCATCTGCATAACCTGGAATTGTTTCGAAATCAGTTTCTGATGAATTACAAGTTCATTTATTTCTTGAATGTACATCAATTGCAAAATTGTTTCTGACAAATAATGTATGGAGCTGCGAAACGGCAAATTTTTCAGTCGAATCAAATCGGGTCGTGATGCGTGAATCGAATCGATTCATACTTATGCAGACCTATTTTAGCATATTTTTATATACGATTTACTTAGCCCAACTATACATGTTGCCAATAAGAAAAATGGTCAGCCAAAGGTTCATAGCAATCAAATTTATGTAATTTACATGTTTATTGAAAGATACTGCAGTGACATCTAGTCTCTCATAGAGAAATAAGCAGTCAAATTTAAGTGTTATCATTTGTCTGCGATAATTAGAGTGTACTACGCTTTGTAACTAAAGCCTATTTCGAATGACTACTGACGCTCGAGTATGATCTAGATTGTGGATGTTAATTTGACATCTGACTTTTAATTGGCTTTGCTTTGTCAAATAAGGCGACTTGATAAAGGACTAAGTTAAAACTTCAGGTTTATAGAAAAAGTCGTCCGAATCTCATGCGGGACTGTAACTTCCATCAATCGTTCATACATCTTAAATCCTGAGCCCTTGAAAGCACATTTTCATGAACTAAAGCTCAGTAAATTCGATCACTTCTATCTTAACATAAAGTACCAGCAATAATAAAATTTAGCAACAAATGAATGATTACTATAAATCTCATGTTATAACTGTGCGTAATGACTATCTATGTTATTCAGACCGAATTCAAATTGTTGGGTAGCCTATGTAGACTATGCATTCGTCGTCACGCAAGGTCATGCTAACTCATACAAATAATATAACAAGAGACTTAATACTGTGATGAGAGTACTATAATGTTTGTCTAATTATTTTATAAGATTGGTATTGCTGGCTTGGAAATGGAAAATCAGTAAAGTAGGGAAATCTAGTGCGGAGAATATAATGCGAAGACTATAAGTCGACAAATTTGATTTCATCTTAGAGATTTAATTAGATCTTCGTGGAGCATGTGTCTCTATAAATCATGGACAAAGTATCAAAAAGAAAAAATCTAATATGCGCACCTGAAATAAGTCCATTACTAAAAATTGATGGAATTGATGTGGTCTCCGTAGCACAGTGGTTAAGTGCTTGGCCTAGCGATCTTTCGGTCCATAGGTCAAGCCCCGAGAGTGTCATTGGAAGTCGTCAGGAAGGGCATCCAGGCTAAAAGATCACAGCGCTCCAGTTAAAAGTCTGACCATGTCAGCACTGTCGAAGCTCCTAGCATGGGTAGTTTCGACGTTAAACCATTATTTTTCGCTTTGCTAAAAATTGACAAATTTTACTGTTTTCAAGCGATGATCGAATTTTAATAAACTGACTAGATTTTTTTCCCAATTGGATTCGGCCTATGGTCGAGATGAAATATTCCCCTTACTCTGAAGCATTAAAGACTAAGTCCCTCGGATGTCTGGTTCGAAAGTTACAGAAGCGAAGTGCAAAAGACCTATATGTGAAGGTGCTTCCGAGTTCGAAAATGTTTTTTAACTGTATAGGGGCCTCATTAAAAAGTCAGTTCTGTCAAAAAGATCAGATGGCTCACTGATGCATATACTAATCCTTCCTTGTTCACTAAATATACTGTTTGAGCTTTTCTTCCGAACCGTAGGACCTATTAATGTTTGCAAGAGTTCTTATTTTACGTAGTATAATTCATTGCTTAATAAGCCAGACCGAAGAGCTGTTGACCATAGAAAGTCTGAGAAGTCCGTCTTATAACCATAGCAAAGCTTGCGAGGCTGATGCTGGGCCATCTACGATTCAGCTTTTAATCAGTGCTTGTATATTGAACCGACCGAATGATCGACCGAGTCCGAATCCTTGATCTGAGTAGCATGTAGCACGTACTAGTGGTGTGACTATTGGTGGACTGCCTGCAGGAAATTGTGTTGCAGCAGGCATGGGCATCCGAACTTGGTCCTGAATCACTGTCTTTTTCATTGCGGCTTTAATTTGGCCCGCAACAGATCACTAAATTGCTGTTGAGTTCATCAAGGATTTGATATTTGGGCAGACCACAGAGATTGTTTAATATTCCATAGTTATAATGCAATTTTTATTGCTATCCATTCTTCATGAAACTGACTTAGGCGCTATTCTAAAACAAATGAATTTCACACTTGCATGATTAAATGACTCAATTGGTTGATGATGCAAGAAAAAGCAAATGCAATTTAATGTTGCAAATAATTCGTGTGAGAGTATATTTATTAATTCATAAGGATTACGGTGACTCGCACTCCACATTTCTATGCCTTTTTTAATGGACTGTGCGAATTGCGATTATTCCACTGTACATTATATTTTTTATTCTGAACATGTTTCCGGCAATTCGAGTTTTGTAATTCGAGTGTATAAAGCCTAAATCAAAACTTGCGATGTCTGATGTATAGGCCATAGATCCTACTTAAGTTTTGATGTACAAGAAGCTTTGTATGAGTAAACTGTTTTCTTCGGTCTTCTATTATTTGGAATATATCTATATTGCATGCAATCTAATTTTAATTTCATTGCCAAGAGCAGTAAAAGTTTCATGGTAGCAGTGGAAATCGAAAAATTCGTGTGCCTAGATCTATTTACGGTGCAGGCCTACGTATATTTCACTAAAAAATGGTATATTTTCATTATAAAAAATAAAATGATATCATTGCTGATCATAGGTTATCGCTCCCCCCCCCCACGTTCTCAAATTTGTCTAAAATGCGTAAAAATGGATCAACTGCTAGAAAACTTCAGAGACACGTATTTGAGCATGTTTTCAACCCACATGCAAAAATTCATTTAAATCGAACAAGTACTTTTTACAGTAGAGACGATGACGTGAAGTGTGGCGATGTCAGTAGCTTGATTTGACTTTGTCTGTTCGAAGCATTATTGTTACTCGTATGTGCTTTGTTCTCTTTCAGTCTTCGTCTCATCCAATGTTATTTGAAATCTTCCCATGACCACAACCCTACCACACCTTTTTTAAGTTAAACATGTTAATGTAGGGGATGTGGGCTGGTCATAATCACTTCACGAGGTATCGAGAAAAGACTTTGTTGACCTCAAGTGCTATCTGCTCCAACGATGAGGTTAGGCGAATTCAGATCAAGCGACTGACATCGCTACACTTCACGTCATCGTCTCTAATTCTAAAAGTACTTGTCCGATTTGCATACATTTTTGCATGTGGGTAGAAAATATGCTCAAATGCGTGTTTCTGAAGTTTTGTGACGATTGATTCATTTCTACGGCTTTTAGAAAAATTTTAAAACGTGGGGGGAGATAACCCATAAGTACCTCATGCGCTTCGTGCGATGAGAAGCACAATCATTCTGCCGGCTACTTCTACTCTATGTCTGCATCTACCTCAGTCTCCAGAGATCCTGATGCTCTGTATATTATATTCCATTACATTGTTTTGCGTGAAGATGCGTATGACTACTTTGGTGATTGTAATGAGTAGTACATTGAAATGCTTTAATTTCTGGCAGTTTCCGACAGTCAGTTGGTGTTTGAAAAGACAGGGGTATACATTGTGGCGTCATTCGATTGCCCAATCGATGAGTTGGCCAATCTGAAATGCTTCACTTTAGAGTGACGCTCTGCATGCAGTGTTGAGAGAATTTGATACTAAATGTAATCTGTGTGACGCTAATTGTTGCGATAGATTCGCTAACCATCTGTGCTCTCAGTGTATGCTTACTTTTTCAGGATAATCTAAGTGTTTTCTTAAGCACTTTAGAAAGGGATTTTGGATTTTCTAAATCACAATTGTTCGATGTGAAAGACTTGGAGGACATCAGTGAGAAGTATCAAGGGTAAGCCAAACATTATCATCATAATCAAAATTAAGAGTTTTAATCAAAGCAGATCATGCAGAAAGTATTCTCGATAATCGCATTCTGGAGTGTTAATGAAATCACAAAATGCATGTGAGATCATGGCATAAGAATTGTAGAACGCTTACATACGAGTACTACTTGTTTTGGAAATGATTTTAGATGATTTAGATTATTAAGTACCTGCATCAGCAAGCAATGTGTTCGTTTACACAGTCAACAATCACGTGCGAAGTACGACATTATTTACATACCATAGCATGTTGATAGGTGTGAAAAGCTGAATGTTATAATGTTCTCGTAGTTGCTTGCGAAGTTGGATTTGATAATTAGCTCCTGGGAATAAAACATGAAAAGTAACGTACGCTGACCTGCAATTCAGAGGTAGAAGTCGGAATTGTATTTCTGAATAAGTTTCAAGTCCTTCAATTCTTTGGATTCCATCAACTTTCAGTTGCTAGGAATGAAGATTTTGAATTTGATATTTTTCATATGAACATTTACATTGCTATTGATACTTTTCTGGAAGTTATATTATACAACAATTTATACTGCTTGACATGGTAACAAGTTTTCTGGAAACCACCATGGCTGTCAGGAAACGCAGAAATGGATATGTACTGCTCGTCCTCGTCATGTACGATTTGGATCCCCTGACTTAGAATTAGAAGTACGCTCATTCGTTCATTTATCTCTCTTTGCGCCATTCCTTCCATAAGACACTGGATTAGACGGTCTTTGCATGATTACCAGCCTCCATGTCGGCCGATCGTGGTTGTCAGTTTTCTGTACTCCAATGCGTCTAAAGTTCTCTTTCACCACGTTTTCCAGGTATTGTTTGTCTTCCTGCTTGTTTTACCACATAACCAAAAACACTGTCCTTTCGCGATATCTGTGAAATGTTCTCAAGACCCAGTGACTTTCTGATGCTGCTATTCTTTTATTATAGTCTGACGTCGCACATCTACTGTAGCATTTGCATATCCACACGCTCAAGCATCTTTTCATTGGATGAAAAGCCATGACTCGCAGCCAGAGCTTGTCGCACAGGGACTCACTATACACGGCCCTTGGTTTGAAAAGAACTTTGAGAACTTTGGTCCTTTAAACGTCAGGAAGGATTTGCAGTTCATGAAATTTATTCCATTCACACCTTAGTCTTGACGCTACTGCTGACTTCAAATCGAGAACATCCCCAAGATAAGAAAAACTGCAAACCGAAAGGACGAGTTCCTTTACTGTCGGCACATTCCGCAGTTGACCGTCGTCCCGGTCTGGTCTTGTCTGCCTTCTTCGGCAAACGAAGCTGGCAGCAATCATGTAGGAAGTACACTGAATATTCGCCACCCATTTTCTGAAATTGTGCGGCGTTGGAAATTACCTGACATACACATGTATACTCAAAATTTCAAAAACTTACTATGAGTTAAAGACACACATAGAGTCGGAACTCGGAAGTATGTTGGAAATTCCATAGAGAAGTTTTCGGAATTTCTACAGGAATGCGAGTCTGAAAATAAAACCGGAAGTGGCTTAGAAAATTGAAATGGATCAGATATTATTGAATAACTCCCTATTACATGTACAAGTCTTTCTTACAAGCCTGTAAAATTCTTGAACATAATTATGTCGATTGATCAGAATGATATCAGCGACGTACAAGAATATGAATTTTGAGAAATGTGAAAAGCTTAAGAAAGATAGTCAGTGAAATTCTTAACTTTCATAATTAATTCTCTCATTAGCACTGAAAATATTAGAAGTACTTGGTTTAATCAGTGAAATCAAGTATTCATCCATCGTTTGAAGCATCGCTGAAACGAAAATTCAAGTAGTTGTAAGGCCTCAACTACTTAAGTATCAAACCACTGCATGTTGATCAATTTTCCCTGTACTCGTAGTCAGAAATTGAAGCAGTCTTTAGAAAGCTTACAATTTCCTTTAAGTAATGTAAAACATTTCATAAGACTTTTATTAATGCTTCCTTTGGTGCTGAATGCCAAAATATTTGCATAATGTCTTATTCTGAAACATTCAATGGACTAACTATTGCTCTGATTTCTATTTTTCATGTATAAATAGCTCGAGACCAGTCCACTAGCTACAAGCAAATAATTGCATTTTCGATCCTGCTGATTGTTCAAAATATTTAGGTTATAATAGGTAATAGTTTGGTTTTGACAATTATTAAAGTTTGATAAAGTGCAATTAGAAAAATAAATTAAAATTAAGCTAAAATGGTATTTGAATATAATAACTTTGTATGCACAAATGGCTATCTTCAACCAAGAGTGTCGACCTCAATCCGGGGTATTATTATTGAGAAATATAGACATATTTCCACACATCAAAGCAAGACTCCATAATATCGATTGTAGATGATGCAAGGAATTCGAGGATGTGAGGATCCAAATCCTCGAGAGAATGAACAAATGATAGAAACTAAAGTTTACTTGTGAAAGCTTTGATATAAGGACTGTCGCACGTTCTTAGATCGACATGATGCTATGCTATGCCATTTCTGTATCAGTTTACTCATTATCGCTCAGCATTGCTTTCATCGACGTGATGAATAGCATCATAAATGATAACCGTCGCAATTTCTGCCCTTTGATGTAGGTCTTGGATAAATAATGATGATCATGTGATAACAAAAGATGAGCGCCGGCTGAGTTTTCAAAGCGTGTAACTTTTTTGGTTTTATGAAACATTCCTTTGATTAGTGCAATACTGAAAATAAATCGAAATAAGAGAAAACTTCGGTTATCTGTGGCCACGCTTGTTCTCTAAGCAGAATACACCAAGAATGTGAAGTACATCAACGGGACATGCGTTATAAAGGAAGTTAGCATTAATCATTAAGAGACAATAAAGTCATAGATATGAAAAATACGCGTCTTGTCGGGACTCTAAAATGAAAAATTCATGTACAATCTGGTTACTTATCAATGAAAGTAAATAGTAATACTGAATAACTTAAAATTGACAGTAAAAGAATAAATAATAAACAATCCTGTGCATGTAATCCTAGAAACTCAACTAAGTCGGAGAAAGAATAAACGGTCCTTTTGGCAGCAAAGATCAGGTTTCATCTGACGTATTGTCACACTTTCGATGATGGAAAGATGGAGGGGATCCTTAGCCTGTTTGTGGACTCGAAAGCCTTTGTCATTCGAGTTCAGGACATTCGGCTTGTGTTGACACTCAGTTAAATGGCGAATTATGGCTGATTGTATCGGCTTTCTTGACTTGGGCCGCGAATTTGAGGTAAGCAACCAGTTGGGGATGTGCTCCTTTCTTCGGACTGAGAGACATCGCGCGCTTTTCCCACAGTACCTTGCTCCGCAAGGACAAGAAAAATAGTAGGTTATCAGAGGTTTGTGGTCCGGCGGTACAGTGTCTTTCACAATGCTAGGAGATAGCGTTTTTGTTCTGAATACATGGATTGCCTTCAACTGGTAGAATCCACTTTCAATATCATTGCGCACTTTCTTCGCTATCAATTCGCTTACTTTGCCATAATATTGGAGCTCAAAGTAGAATGGTTTCTTCGGGACTCCAGCTTGGTTAGGTGGTGGTGGTGTCGAGTGCTTCTCTATAAACCAACGAGGATAACCATTACTCTCCAACACTTGATAGAGAACATGAGCTCTTGCTGTAAATGCTCGGGTGAGCAAAGCTGTCTCGCTAGGGAGAAAAGTGTCTTCACCAAGTTGACTTTGTATATTTTGGGACTGAATGATTGATAGTTATTGTATAACCCAGTAAATGTCTCTTTGCGATATATAGAGGTAGAAATTTTGCCATTGATGTCACGATGCAGGTTCAAATCAAGGAAATGACTAGCTCGCTCCATGGTAAATGAGATAGCCGGATGCTGCGCATTGAAGACGCGTCTGGTTGCTTACCTCAAATTCGCGGCCCAATTCAAGAAAGCCGATACAATCAGCCATAACTCGCCATTTAACTGAGTGTCAACACAAGCCGAATGTCCTGAACTCGAATGACAAAGGCTTTCGAGTCCACAAACAGGCTAAGGATCCCCTCCATCTTTCCATCATCGAAAGTGTGACAATACGTCAGATGAAACCTGATCTTTGCTGCCAAAAGGACCGTTTATTCTTTCTCCGACTTAGTTGAGTTTCTAGGATTACATGCACAGGATTGTTTATTATTTATTCTTTTACTGTCAATTTTAAGTTATTCAGTATTACTATTTACTTTCATTGATAAGTAACCAGATTGTACATGAATTTTTCATTTTAGAGTCCCGACAAGACGCGTATTTTTCATATCTATGACTTTATTGTCTCTTAATGATTAATGCTAACTTCCTTTATAACGCATGTCCCGTTGATGTACTTCACATTCTTGGTGTATTCTGCTTAGAGAACAAGCGTGGCCACAGATAACCGAAGTTTTCTCTTATTTCGATTTATGAAACACGTTGTCAGTCGAATTAGTCGAACCCATTTGAATAGTAATTAATCAGCAAGTTGCTGCCTTATGCTCCTCACCACACTATCACATCATTTCAACCATCGATTACGATCAACATTGTTAATCGTATATCAGAATAATTCTAAGAAATGATTGTTTAGAAATTTCTCAAGAATTTACATGAATTTCTTTTTTTTCAGGGATGATCTAGTAAAAGAGGACGAAACAAGGGCTCTCAGAGTAAGTATTTCGTTGTCACATGCATAATTACGTTTGGATTTTAAACAATTGGGAAAACTAAAGAACATTGAAAATTGAACGTAGAAGTTCAGAAGGGACTATGAAAATGTGCTATTTTATCGTATTTAATAATTGCCTCGTGAATCTCCCCATTTACTTAAGAGCTGTAAAATTACAGCAACTGTATCTTCATCTCATATTTAGATTTTATAATCAATTATATTTCAAATATTTCCTTCTGTCATAAATAGATCGTCCATAAACTGAAATGCTATGGTTCAAGTTTGTCATTTATTCAAAACATAACTCAATAATGAGCAGAATAAATGGCAATAATGAACATGTATTGTTCAATTCTTAGTTCTATTATTCAGAGAAAATGATCTATACAAACAATCGTCTGGAAGTACTTGAAGATGCCTGCTGTAGGATGTGCATTTCGATGCTGCTGTGATCTGGTCAAGTTTATTAACTTAATGGTGGGTCACTGCATTCACGCATATATATCATTAACTTGACAATGGGAATTCATCATTATTATTTAAATGGTTAATGAAGCGTCACGTGAAGCTTCTGTTATGATTGTTGAAGATACGGATGCATGGCTACATATCATGCATATTGCATAAGAATCATATGTTGGTGTTTCAGTGGCTTTACTTCTAAGCTTTATGATATACAGCGCTAGGTATCCTTGAAAATCAAAGCAAATATCCGAACGCACCGAAAACCCTAGATAATAATGATCAGATTAGTGGTATACTCTCTAAAGTTCTTATTTTGAAATATTTTGTGAAGGCAGCTTTTACAAGAATTTTGGCCTCTTTGAATAACGTGTAACACCTGTAAAATTTACCTATACCTGCTTAATTTCTTAGATTTCATCTATTCTTTCATCTGATCGACTGATCAAGATATTTGACTGAATTGATCACGCTTTTGATATTTTATGTGTTTTGTTCATAGTCGCCTGCTTCAATTTTCTTCATTTGTGTTATACTTTCACACAAACCGTCTCAATTCATTTCAGTCTTTTAATTAACTTCATTGGAATATAAGTACATGAGCGCCTTCATTGGTTGATAGGTGACAGAATTCAATGCTAAAGCATCATAATGTTTCAGCATTTTTTAAAATAGGTTGTATATCGTCAATATCACTACAATGCTTTGTGAATCATCGGTGAGAATGTAGCACATACAATGTATAATTTTGCCGAAATGTAAAGAGAGGAAAATCGTAGAGCCTACTTTTTTCAGTGCCCTCACCCCGAACTACAAATCGAAGAACTGGAGCTATAAGCAGTCAATAGCCGTGCAGGGAAGCCGGTTTCACCTACTAGCTTCATCAGCTCCGTTGCACTATGCATTTTTTTGCCAATTTTATAGTTAGATCCTTCGTTTGATAAAGCGACAATGTTTCGGTGCTGAAGCGTCACTCGTCTGTCTACCAGTTTAATGCAAGATAACAGAAAATTTGTCTAATGAAAGATGGCATGTTGTACGCTTTGCCGTCAGCACAGGAAATCTTAGGAGTCTGTAGGATGCTAATATCAACCTATTGACAAGAATGCATTCCCATGTAATACACAGTCGTAATTTTTCCTCGAAATATATCTGCTTTACTGCTGCAATACATACTACAACTGGAAAATTGCAGCAGGTAATGCAATTGAAGTAAGAGTACGAGTACTACTTGTACAACTGAAATTTGCATAAGCTTCTGTTGTTGTAGGAGTAATTGTACGACTGCAATTTATAGTTGTGTTAAATACATTACTTAGATAAAGTTAGAACTATCCATGACGAGTTTGATCTCTGTAATTAAGTATTACCTCAGTAATTATTTTTGAACCAGAAAATGTGATGAGTGTTCTTTTTTAACGAAAAGTTTTTTTAACAGTGAGCGAATTGTAGGATAGACAGTCCAGTTAGAGACTTTTTAGTAAAGAGGTTTATTTCTTGATCAATGACGATTTCAATCAATGGAATGACATTCTGCAGATCGTACAAACAGCAGGCAACTTCGAAATTCACAATTCTGAATCATCGATATTTAAATTCATAATTTTTTAATTGTCATTGAGGCTCTCGAAAATAGGGTTTGAAAACTTTCAGAAACTCTCGAAGTCGAATTTTTATGTACTGAATCTGTAGAAATTGTAGTAAGTTCTTGAAGGTTTAAGTTGGGTCGGTTATTCAAATACTTTCACGATGGAATTCAGAAACGAATGATGTTGTAAGTACATGTAATCATTCTGTTTTAATGTCGCGCACCCTTATGTTAGATTTTATCATAGATTTCTGGTTGTAGGTTTATTTTGGAAGTAATTTCGTGCGTGAATGCACAATTGCACACCATATACTTAATGATCTATTAATTGTTTTTACAGTTGTCTTGAAATCGTAATTTGAGTAAAGCTTAGCAATCGATATTGTTCGGAAGTCGATGACTTGGCCCATCTAGTGGCAGTCGAAGTATATTCAAACGTTAGTGATTCTTTTCAATTTGTTTTGACTTAAAAGCAGAATATGCTTAAACTGAATTGACATATTTGTAGAATATTTAACTTTTTTGTTTGTTAGGGGTGTCAAGCATACTGCGAAATCTGCAATCATCATGCTTTTTCGAACACCTACAATGATCAAGCATTTCAGGTGTAACGAAACACACATTTTTAATTGCAAAACATGCTGATTTCTTTTGCTGTGAAGTGATTTAAATGAAATTGTTCAATGTTTATCATGTAGGATATGAAAGTTTTTAATTTCCCTATTGGCTTTCAATAAATATATAACTCTTCGTTTTCAGTCAACAGCATTTTTCATAATAAAAAAAGTATAATAAGCCAATTGTAAAATTTTGAATCAAATATATTGGTGGGAATTCATACTTAAACGAGTCACACGACAGGCAGTTTGGACCTTTCCCAGCCTTGGTGACTAGTCCTAGTATTAAGAAACGCAGCGCCCATGACTGTCAAGAAATGTCGTGCTCAATTTTTTTCCCTCTGTATGCATTTTTTATCTGTTTAGGATGGCGATGGAAGGCTGCTTTGTTCATCATTTGATCAAGCGCACCTGTCAGATCAGTGTGGGCTATTTTTCAGAGGATTTTTTGTGAAGATTTCATTGGGTCTCGAGATTCGGCGAGAAATGGTTCGAAACAAGGGGTAGGAGTGAGGGTTACAGCTGCTTGCTGTGATGGTTTAACGTAGCTACTCCCCCCTTACTGGTGGCTTGGACGATGCTGACACAGTCAGACTTTACTCTGGAGCGTTGTGACCTTTCAGTCCGGATGTCCTTCCTGACGACTTCCAATGACACTTTCGGGGCTCGACCTCTGGACCAAAAGATCGCTAGGCATAGCTATGTGCCACGGAGACCACCAACAGCCGTACGCAGTTGGGAATTCATGCGCAAGATGTCGGACGCATTTTGTCAGTCAGTAATTCCAATTTCATCTTCAAGTCTTTAATGTATGACTAAAGTTCAACATTGTTTATACACTACATTTATCAATTATAATAGGATGATTACCTCACTTAAATCTCTTTATGATTCATGGAATATTGTGTTGTTAATATACATTGGGAATTGAGAGTATCCGGTAATGTACACTTTTTGGAAAATTGGCATCACTTTGGCTATAGTCCTGACATAGCTATGTATGTACATCATTGATGAAATTTGAAATGGCTTTGCCTGTAAAAGTCGAAAACCTGTAGATATGGCTTGTTTAGATTTTTGTCATGAGACTTGACATATAGTCATATATATATAATTGAATAGTCATATCATATTCAAGGTAGACATGTTTTTCGTCGTATACCGGTGTCCTGAGTAGGAATGGACATGCAAAATTTGCCGGAAAGCATGCATGATGATGCGAAAATTGTTAGGTGAAGTTGCTCGACACCCTGATTGTAATTTTATGTATTGCTGAATTGCGAAGTATGCTTTTGTAGCGATCATCCAAGTTCTCATAAGATGAACATGGAGTGACAGAAAACTATGATTTCTACACAAGCTTCATGAGTTAGGGAATAGCAAGTGGCGTATTAGGAACGATTCGGCAGCCATGATGACTCATCTCTCCTATCCATGAAGACATTGAATTGAGTGAACTCAAAGGAGAAGAAGAAATCCACGGTACACAATTTCTAAGGGTAATAAAGTCAAAAAATTAATCTTGAATATGACGGTACATTACATTTCTCACTTGAGGCAAAGTTACAAGACACCAATAGAAAACACACAATATGACATGTGGTTTAGGGAATACAATCTGATAACTCGAATCTGACATTTTCTTAACTACAAATACCCGTATGGTGCCTTTGAAACTGATTTGTGATAGAGAAGCAGTGGATTTGTTGTAAAGGGAGGCCTTGTCAAGCTAAGTTAGACAATTGTAGACATGACACCTAACGAATAGGTGCATGGTGTTTTATTGATTTTGAAGAGAAGCAAACTTATGCCCTGAACGATAGTGTACCGTGTATAAAAATTAACGTAGAGGTTACTCTCCAAAATCCGTTCTCATAATGGTTCGAATATAATACTCGTATTTGTACTCGTACATATAAAAGGACGGGTTGCGATGAACTCCCTTTTTCACTAAAATATGCCGTTGAATTTTCAAAATTTGCATTGAAATTTCGTGTGTTTATGTCAATCCATTTTTCGCTGATACTGCCACAGGCTCAGATGTTGACAGCTGCTCAGAGGAGGAGACGATTTGTGTTGTGCGAGTAAGATTCACAAAGGGGACAATGATGATAATGAAATGGTCTATCGGTATTCTTTTGAGAGGGACGACTAGATGGCGATGCAACCACCTCTTCGACGACCGAAGGTGAGGAGCAACCCCATCACTTCTCACCCCAATCTCCGAGAGCCCGCGTGATGGAAGACCCTCCTCATGCTCTTAGCAGGAGACATTGATCAGATCTGTCTTCCACGAGTTTCATAATCCCATGTGCTGCAATAAAACTTCATGTAGTGCATGCAGACATACAGATATTTGAGAATTGCAGCTGAAATATGCTCTATCCTCAGCTTCTACAACATTGTGCAATTGTAACAGTTGTGCTCACATAATGGACATTTGTAGATAACAGCAGAGGCCATTTACAATTTACATGCATTCACAAAATCAAATTTAAAGAAAGACAATTTATGGAGTAAATTTTACAGTTTTGACAGATCGTTCATAAAATAAGCCCGAGATGTGAAAATGAACTGAAGATGACTGGTGTTTGACGTCGAAGGACATCAAAATGTGACCCAGCGTTGTTAGCAATATAATTGCAATTCAACTTCATCGCGCTGTGCGTGATAGCTGAGATTTGCATGAGTCACCAATAGCTATTGCAATCAGCTGGAAATATCTAACGGATGACGTCTGTTCCTAACAAGTGGATTCTCGTGAAAGTGTTTGTCATTTGAAACAAAACCAGTTTTTTGCGGCGATCTGTTAGAAGTCTGGACGATCGATTCATTCCTCTGCAGTCTAGTGAAGCGGATCGAGCATGTTTTGAAAGAGAAAATATGATCAGATGTTTACAAAATTTAATATATTCATATTTAGTAAGTAACGCTGAAGTGGATGGAGGCTGACGGGGTTGATACACGGGTGATTGAAGATATGTACAAGAATACTAGAGCGGCAGTAGTGATCGGAGCGAAGCGAATGATGATTTTGAAGTGCATATGGGCCTAAGACACGGTCGTGCTTTGAGGCCATTTCTATTAAAAATGGTAATGGAGTTAGTTAGCAGGAAAAGCAGTAAAAAGGAAACCATGAAGAAATTGTTGCACGCGGATGACCTGGCGGTAGTAGCGAAAGATGAATTTGAGTTAGAAGAGAGACTGAAAGATTGGGATATAAATTTTGCGTGTCATGGTCTGAGAACAAGCTTGGTGAAATGATGTGGATAGGCAGGGAGTGGAAGGACTTGGCTGTGGGTGTGGGAGAGGAGCAACTGAAGCAGGTAAGTTTGTTTACCTGGGTGGAATGGTCTCTGAAGATGGTCGGGGCGATGCAGAAGTAAGAAGAAGGATACACGCCGGAGCTGGGGCATACATGAAAGTGACAGGAGTGCTGGCGGACAGAAAAATTGGTCAGAAGATACGAGGAAAGGTTTTGGAAACACGCGTCTTGCCAGCATTGACGTATGGAATAGAATCGATGGCACTAACCGAGCAGCAGCATAAGATGTTGCAGGTGTGTGAAAATAACTGGATAAGGCGCATCTGTGGTGTAAGGTTGGTGGAGAAACGGAGGATGGTGGAACTGAGGGAGGAAGGAGGATTGAAGAAAACTGTGACACATAAAGTGGTAGAGAGGAGACTGAGGTGGACAGAGGATGTGGTAAAGATGGGAGACGAAAGGGTAGCGAAACACGTGGAAGAGATGGATGACACAATGACAAGAAGAAGGGGACGACCAAGGATTCGCTGGAGAGACTGTATCAAAAGAGACCTGGAACGCACAAAAGAAGACTGGAGGACTTGGAAGGGGAAGGCGAAGGCGAAAGACAGGTTGAAATGGCGGTAAATTTTCAAGGACGCGTCAAAAGGTGTGATGGAGAATACATGAAGTGACTACTGACTGCGCTTTTGATTATGAATTGTTATCTTAATGTGTATGACATTTCCCCCCACCCCTTTTCAGGGAAATTTCAGTTAAAATAAAAAAATGAAATAAATATTTTGCAAGTAACGGCTAATCAATGACTTGAATTGACATTGATTTTACAAATCGGAAAAATACAGATGTCATTTCCTTAACGAAAAAAATTAAATTAATATTTTACTTCAAAATCTAGCGTTTCGATTTCATCTTTATTCTCTCAACTAATTCTGTGATCCTCTGCGACACTGATGCACACCGATTGCTAATGCCGGCATTATTCAAGTCAATGACAGACTGACAGATGAAGTGACGCAGGTCATTGGCAAACAACTGAATGGTTCAATTGAACAGATAACAGAAAACCAGAAATGCACCTTCCTCAAAATATTCGTATTTTTTGAAAACAAATGTTGCCTTGCCACGAAATAATCTTTACTACATTGTATGTCTTTATTGTAGTAAATGAAACTAAACGAAAATTTGCACAGAACAGAGTTGAGTATGTTAAAGTAACTTATTTGTCATTTCATATGGACAGTATCTTACGGCGATAAAAACATATTTACATGATAGGCTAACTTTACATATGCTGCACTGCAGTTCAGACAACGATAATGAAAATATGCAAAACAGCTTTGCTGATAAGTAAAGAACAAATGATGCATTGTAGTGAATATAGAATAATGTTGATTCAGAAAAAAATTGAAAAAAATCAAGAGTGGTCAACAGAATTGCAGTAAAGGATCAATCCAAAACTATAGCAATTGGTCATTTGATTATTCGACGGTGTCAGAATTTCAGCCCGGCCCTCCGAGTTAGAACTAATCAGCTTCTCGATATCAGTAAGAGTGACTATATTTTACTAAGAAACAACTCAAAAGTGAAAGTCATACGAAATGTAGATAAAAGGAATGAGAATAGAAATCAATCATATAATCCTGCAAATAAATTGCTATCAGCAGGGCCTTCCATAGACTTCTTGAGACATAGACTTCCATAGACAAATCGTAGATTTCCGGCAGACGTCTTTTTTGTGTGATAAGTCGATTATTTAAAAAAGCGAAGATGGTGAACCCTACCCGCCTACATCGATAAAAGCATCTTGAATTTTCATGTGATATAGTTATGGATCTATGAATTTCTTAACTATCTTCGTTTGAAGTGTGCAACTGACTATTTCAGCGCTGAATGTATTGTTCTGCGCTGTTAATGAACCAATGTCTCAACTTAGAACTATTAATGAAAGGAATGCTTTTACATTGTATTTCTCTCACGCCAAGTTATATAATCTCGTAAACAATAGCGCTGCTTTCTCAATCTACTCATGAAAGGTGCAGTCAACCTCTGTAGACATACGCTTATAGGATTGTTGTTACTGCATTCTTGAAATAACAATTGAATCATCACATTCATTTTATAGTTCGACGTAATATACGCCTCGTTTTAAGCATAGTTGTTTGAAGAGCAGTATTTTGAGCCTGAAATGTCCAATGAACAACAGCGGCATCATGAAGGATGTAGAGAATTATATGTCAATTTTAATACCTCCACATAATATTCTTCTATCTGTTACATAATAATGAAGCGAGCGAAATGTTTCTTGTCGATCGATAAATCTTGCTTAAGTAATAGATTGTGCCGATGCGTGCTCTTTGATCATACCGTCGTAAGATTTGAAATTCACTTCAAAATCTTAGGCGTCCCTGCTTCCATATAATTGATAAATCACCAAAATACAGTCCGATTTTTTGATATTACTAAAAGTCATTCATTCATCTGTAGTTTATTGTGGTGACATGCTTTTGTAAAATACATACCATTATCAGTGGTGCCGGTCACAAATGGCAACATAAAGTAAGAAATGGTTTATATTCAAAAATTTACAGTTACTGTAGCATTGGGTGAGATCTATTCCTTTAGTTCAAAAAATTGACGAACAGCAATGAAAGTTTATTGTCAATATAAATAAAGGTTCACTATTTCAGCATGTGTCTTATTCATGAACTATGGAAAGAAAGAGCATAAAGTAAACAAAACTAAAATACAAAATTCAAGTGCAAGGGCTATCATATATGTAAAAAGTGCTTGGAAATGCATAAAAGACCACATAGAAATATGATCTTATATGAATATAAAATTTGCTCAACTTCAGAATAATTTACTTTCTCCCACCGAAATTGGTGTACCAGTTTCATTCGGATCGACAAAAGTAAACATAGCCTGCAGATCTGCAGTACTACATGTAGATTCAGGCATTAGAATCTAAACTTATGAATTGATATGCTGATCAACAGAATGTGTATATTTTGTAAATGAAATTGAAAACGAATAATTGTTTCCGAACGTTTTCAGCCATTTTTGTCAAGGAACAACATGGCAATTACAGAATTTTACATCATGATATAGTTTAAGAATTGAATATAATAATTCATGTAGGAACATGTCCAGCATTTGGATCACCAAAAGAATTGCGCACGACTGGTATGGATATCTCGAATACTTTACAATGCAGAAATAAGAAGAACATGACTGTTGAAGAATGAAATAAGTAGTAAAACATAAGTAGTAAGACAAAGCGCATTAATCTACATAAAGTTAAAAATCCAAACTTAACGAGATTACGTGTTCCTTTTGACCACACAGCGCAGACCTTTCTCTCTTAATGAATAGAGCATCCAAGCTCATCAGTTCTATGTTAGATCTCACCCTTCTGACGATTCTGAAACCTTTTCGAGCATCTGCATGCGATTTTGCTCAATTAAGGTGTGTTGTGATGGCAGAGGTACCTGGCTTTCTTTTATTTTCTAAGTGCCATTTTGACACATGCACTTAGAAAATAAAAAACGGGTGAGATCTAACATAGAACTGATGATCTTGGATGCTCTTTTCATTAAGAGAGAAAGGTCTGCGCTGTGTGGTCAAAAGGAACACGTAATCTCGTTAAGTTTGGATTTTTAACTTTATGTAGATTAATGCGCTTTGTCTTACTACTTATGTTTTACTACTTATTTCATTCTTCAACAGTCATGTTCTTCTTATTTCTGCATTGTAAAGTATTCGAGATATCCATACCAGTCGTGCGCAATTCTTTTGGTGATCCAAATGCTGGACATGTCCCTACATGAATTATTATATTCAATTCTTAAACTAAATCATGATGTAAAATTCTGTAATTGCCATGTTGTTCCTTGACAAAAATGGCTGAAAACGTTCGGAAACAATTATTCGTTTTCAATTTCATTTACAAAATTACAACGGGGACAAATTGCTTCAAAAATACATAGAATCGTAGATGCATGGAAAATGTATCAGTACTAATATTTCAACACGAATTGGAAATACACCAGTTCGCTCACTCATTGACCCAAAAGCACTGCTCGAATGCACTGATCTCAAGTTAGTCAGAGATAATTATTACACGTTGAAATTGATTACCTTGTAATACGACGTATTTAATTAAATCCGAATTCCTGCTTAACAGGAGCGCGTTGCAGTTGTTTAGAAGTGACTTAAGTTTCCTAAAAAAATACCGCTTGTTATCCTTAGTTATCAGAGAGAATTTTATGTGTAGAACCATATTTCTAAATATATTTTTGTAATAATGACAACAATAAACGTTTATTGAATTAATGCCCCAATATTGGAAGTCGTGATGCTCATTACATAGTGAGATAAACATACATTTTGTACATATAAATGAACAATAACAAAGAAAGAAACAATTAAATCAAATCAAATGTTCATTCATGCAGACGGTTGGTCAAGTCCTGCAGCCAGTATTGCTAAGTTTTGACATGACCACGAATTTTCAATCTTTTTTACTCAGTGCTAAGCTGTAAGTTTAGCATCGCAAGTTTTGCTTGCAAACAGATATTAATAAGACTTTCAACGAACATATACTTTAAGAAGTTAGATGCGAGAGCAATCAATTTATTAATTTGATCCGCTAGAGCGAATGACCAATGTCTGTTAAAGAATTATGAAATGATCGATGCATTTACATTGTACAATCGACTCGCCCATTGGAAGTGATACATTACATTTTAAGCAGGCATAATACCGTTAGAAGTCGCAGCTCGGGCAAGGAGTTGTGATGTAGCCTATTTAACAAAAATTTCATTAATGCTATATATTCCAATAATTCATGTATGCGAGACTGGGTTGGTCAACCAGAGCGGCCAATGCGTTCAATTTTGTACAAGTCTCATGTGCTTAGAATTTTCCCAATCCTGGCAAGTGACTGTTTTGAGTTTTGCATTCATATAGCACTGTTACCTTCATACAGAAAAACAATCTTCTCTCATAGATGAGTGGTAAGTATAGCAGCCAATAATTTATCGAATGTTTCGGTAGCAGTTGCTTCGGTGACTTTGCCATGGCAGATAGCATCATCCACGATGAAAGCCATATGTTGGCCATCACTTGATTTTAACAGCTTTCAGGTAATGCATCGAAGCTGTCTGATATTGAAAAAGCTCATCGACAATGAATGTGTGGATCTCAAATGTGAAGATAATTGAATCATTACCAGTATCTAGTGTGAGATCTCCCTCCACTCGGCTCTATTCGGAGACGAAGTCCAATTTTCTGAACTGCTCACAATCGACTTTATGTTTCTCTGACCTTCGGCTTCGTACATTATATTTGAGTGTACATAATTAGAGATGCATGAAATATTGTAAAAATCTTTTTCTGATAACGTTTGGATTCGACCATTTTAACCTGACTTTTTTTTGATTTCTTTTTGTAAAAGACAAATTCCTCGAGCTGTATAAAAAAATCAGTATTTCGATAGTCTGTCAGTAAAGAGTCCTTGTGATGTCAAATTGATGTCTTGTCAAGCACTCCTAATTCAAAATATTCCTAGGGGCTAATCATCATTTGCAATTTTAAGTGAAAACAACGGATTTCTTTGAACTCTTGCTTTGGGCGGCAGTTTACAATGAAGAGACTGTCACAAAAGCCTGAATTTTGTAATTTTTTATTCCTTGAATTCGTGTGATTCTGAATCTTTCTCCGTGCAAATGAATAGCATTTAACTATCAATAGACTACTGCCAATTCGTTGTCGAAATGGGATTTCTGAGAGACAAAAACCCGACTATATTTTAAAATACATTTTAAGAGCTATATATTTTATAGTGCATGTAAATGACACATGTGCATGTTTTGAGATCACGGCTTTGAAAATATTTCGTATAGAATTACCTAAGAACGGAAATAATTCTTGACTTTACATTCTCTCCAATTCTTTCAAAGCGCCTCTGACTAGACTTGAACTTACATTGTTCAGTGTATTCCACAACAGCAGGTGTAACGAATGGTCCTCTTTTTATAGTTGCTTGTATATTTGATGTATTTAAATCCAAGCTCTATTACCAAGTGGTTTTGCGACTTCTTGATAGTCATTCTGATAAGTTGAAGCTGTCTTTGTCGACGTTTTCCACTGTGTTCGGTTTTTTCCAGTGTTAAGCCCTTAGTCTTGCAACTTGTGCAATCGATGTTTTAGGTGAAGAATATTTTGAGATCAGCATGTCGACTCTGCTTGTCCAGCATTTGAAATGTTGATTTGAGTCCTGTCGCATTGGTATGGGAAATTTGCAATATTCGGAAGTGCAAGAATTATTGAATTCAGATAGTGATGATTTGAGTGAACGATTAGTGATTTCGCTTTTTGAAATCAAAAGATCAAATTCAGCACGACCATATGGCTCTATGCATTACCATTTTTTGTTTTAATTACTTCATGTAGCCATAGTTTAAAAAATAGTCTGATATTGCCAGATGTCTCACTTTTTAACATAACTCTGAGTGTGGCGCGACTTTTTTAATCGATAAATTGACTTTAAACAGCTTTTTCGCACCTAATTAACATTTCACGTGTGCATATAAACATTATAGCATGAATTTTAACATTTTTTCATTCCGCCGGTAGCCAATCGCATGAATTGATAGATGTGATTAAATCATTGACTGATTACCTTCATAATGTAACATTGACTGATTACCTTCATAATGTAATTTGCATTTGTAATAATACAATGATTAATAACAATTAATAATATGTAATTCTTCACAATGATTGAGTGCGCTCACAATACGTATTTATGCGAGATTTATGTTTGAGAATTATATACTTAGCGTTCAATCCTCTTTGTATGACATGCAATTGGAACTGAAGATAGTCGCATTATTCATTGAATCAAAACAGTAAATACCAACTTTATAACAAACTAATTGAGAGAGAAAGCAACAGCACATTGGTGGCTTCTATTTACGTACAACAATCAAAGTGCACTTTTTTGAATATTTATAATCGGACAAGATGAATTTGAATAAAACATATTTTAATATTTGTGACAACGTAATGAAATCCGTTTGTCCGCTGATTACCTATTTATAAGTGCTAAACGTCAGGAGTGCTTTTCAAGAGTCATGTGTTAATTTGATGTCTTCTCATTCAATTCATCATTCTACAGCAGAAAATGTTTTGCAAATAGCACAATGAATGTACCTTCGTCCGCTTCTTAAAATTCTTGGCATATCATTATAATGAGTGAAAGCCTTGGAATTTTATTGCTCACATTCCTTAAATTCCGCGAATCACTTCAACTATGACAGAAACATAAAATTTTATAGAAACATCTTCATCCTTTAACTAAAGAATCTTTGTTTACTTCATGTTTTGAATTTTTGCGCCAATTTTTGCTACTTAAAAAATGCTTAATTCCACTTTGTTTATATAATATAGAAAATGTCTCAGAAAATGATATTTGTCATCAAGGAATGTGCACAGAGATATTTGTGAGCATGTACGTATTTGTGACATTTTGTTGCATGAAATAAGGTTTGATTTATTGAAAACCTTCGGGGAAGCAACTGTTGTGCTGATAATTATTAAAAGCCTAAAACTGCTGCCTCTGCAGGTTGGAATCCATGTCTGTTATATTGGCGTTACTCGATGTGCATTGATTGAATTTGTTATTATTTCGTGCCCTCAATATACTACAAACTTGATAAGCTTCGTTGGTAAAGCCGTTTTACAAAATGAAGCTCATCAATATTAATGAGCAAGATCAAATTTGAATGCTATAGTGATTTCAATGACTTTCTTTTCAATTTATTATTCATTTATGAACGCACTGGACACACCTTCGTCCAGTACTTCTTCGCATATCATTAAAGCAGTAAAGCGAGTGAAGGCATTCGAATTTAATTACTCACACTCCATGAAATGAAGGCAATAAGCTTGAATCACATGAATCAGCCACGATAGTGACTGTTTTAATACCGTTGTAAAACTCAATTCATTCTGATTCCAATAACATTCTCTAAATTCTCCATCCTAATGATATTCTAATGAGTCGATTGTATGTTAAAGATAAACGCTAGAACATTCGGTCAGAATTGATTTTATCATCGTAACTCTTCACAAATGTACTTCTTCACATTGGTGTTTGACTAATTAGTGATGTCATTGGGTTATAGGTCGCCGTCACTCTCTGCTGCTTGTCTGAGAACTTTATCTCCCGCGACGTCATTTCTGGCTCTTTTGTCACCAACGTTTCGGGGACGGTTGTTAAACCGATCGACTCAACCCTTTTCATTACCGGCATTGTCATTCATCGGCGTCAATCTTTAGCATTGTCCACCGACGGCGATTCGTTTGCCAGTAGCGGATACTTAGCAGCAAGTAGCATGCCTGTGCGTCACAACTACGATAGTGGTGCTGGTACATCATTTGATAGTCTTGACGACAGCAGATCGTCATCAACACCTACCTCTGTTCGCTTCCAAAAGCGAGACGCGGCTGATCTGGCAAGAGAGGCGGAGCGTCAAATGGAAGTGGCCAGAATGAATCGGACCATGGCCTCCTCAGTGCGTGCAACCGAACCGAGTGACGATGAGTGGCGATCGGTAAGTCATTTTTCCCATTTTGGGTATGCTGTAAAACACACGGAAAAATCATCGTTTCTTGTAACCAATAATTCCAAATTAAACAAATTTGTCCGACCAAGTTCACAGTGGGTAGAAAATCAACATGCAAGTTATTTACCTGTTTTGTGATACTTCACGATTTTATCAAATGTAGTCATAATACAGATAGAATATTAATCATAAACGTTGTCCAGAAGCTTGAAATTTTTGCTTCATGATCTTGTTATTTTTTTCTATCACATAGATTTAATCAGTCTCTGCGCTTGCTTTTAGACGGCATATCCGTCAAGATAAACGAACGTATTTGTAGGGCTGCAAACAAATTAATAATCATAAGTCCATACACTGATAATGAGAACATCGACTGGCAATACCAGGAATAAGAAACAATTATCAAAAACAATTATTCGAATACTTTTAAGAAAAGAGATTTACCATCAAGACCTAGAGTTTGATTTAATCTAGAAGTTTTATCATTTATTAACAAAGCTTCTGTTTGACTTAGAGATAAAAGTATCACAAAGCTTCTCTAAAAGGATTTGTATCCCATTGACTTTGTCAATTCGTTAACAAAAGAGTTCCTTGAAATTTGATGTGGTAGTGTTAAAAGCGCGACAAAGAAAGATGAATGGGAAGATGCCAAGTTTTTTATACTTCCGCTTGTGGGGTTCATCCATCAAATTCCGACGTTAACTTATTAAGTTATTTTGGAAATTGGACCATAATGTAAAAATAATAATATTCAATACCTGTAAAGGAGGACGGTACTTTGATCTTAAAGATAAAACTAGCACGCTGATGCGATCACAGGGCTGCGTATAATTTTGAATGTCGGGTTGATCCTGATACCCAATACTTGTGACAGGCAAAACACAGATTGCATCAAAGAATAAAGGAACAAATACGAGGTGACTCAGCTGTAAATAGATGCAAGAACCGCATTTATCCGCATCAGCTGCCATAATTACTTCATAGATACACCTTTTGATAAAACCTGCCGAATACTGCGAAACTTTGTCATGAATTATATTTTTTTTTATCATTAAATATACAAAACTTTGTCATTATTGCTTGAAGGGGTCAATGATGGACAATGAAAACGAATTATCATTTATCGGTAAATCTACCTCATCATTCAAACTGTAAACCTACTTACCAGTACGGCATTGAATTTATCAAGAAACTAAATGAATGCTGCCAGCATTCTGTATAGGTGTATCTACATTTAGTGCACGCTTAGGACCTGCGAAGCTTCGACATTCGATTTGCGAATCGGTTGCTAATTCGAGATTCGATCCGAGAGAAATTTGAATTGGTTTGCTTCGGTTGCCTAAAAAATTGCTACAATTCTATCTTTTGATTTCTGTCATTTTCTCGTTCGACACAACTTAAACGTGAAGTTTTAATGAGATTATGCTTTTGGATTCACATCGAAGGCGGTTGAAGAGTCAGTTGCTAAGCAAAAGCTAGTCGAATCACCTGCATGTGCGTCATGCAGCACAGTGCGTGCTACATGTTGTTCAGATGACTTTTGGTTGTAAGCTCTGGTTCCTGAAGACTTTTCAACTCAATCAGTGATGTGAACCCGATCTCCATGATTTTCAATTTCCAGGCCCGGACTAGTTCAGGCTTAAATTAGAGTTTGTCAACATTATAGTGCTCAAAGTCTTCTGCAATCCTTTATACTTGAACAAGAATGATTTTGAGTGACGCATTTGTAAATCGACATGTTTTAGCTGCCCATATATTGTTATGAATTCAACCTGAATAAATTATTTGAGGATATTAATTACGGACAGTGATACATCACAATAATAATATATTGAATTACTTCATTTCACAGTGATAACATGGAAAGTTACAAGTATTATTGGAGCAAGAATTTGACGACTTGCAAAGATCAAAATTCTATTATTGTTTTTTGAAAATTGAGATGGAATTGATCGAATCTGCTGTTTTTCAGCTCATAAAAATTGGTGCTTTCCCGAGGTCAGGGTTTTATATATGGAGGCTACGTTTCCTGTCACAGATGAGATTCAAAGGCTTCAACCCTGAGGTTACAAACCTGGTTTCCATTATCGAGCTAATTTTCAAGCAAAACAACGCCTATGTGAAGTCGCATGTCAAGTCAACACCCAGTTTCTAGCTCATAATCTAGCGTCAATGCTTCATTCGAAATAGGTCTAGTTATTAAGTGAAATATACTATAATTATCTCATAAAAATATAGACTTTAATTTGACCGCTTATTTCATTGAGTGCCATTGTATCAATGTATCTTTCAACAGCTATCCAGAAACTTCTTTGACGGGCCTATACTTTCTTATTGATTAACATTATAATGTACTTGGGTTCTCCATTTGACTCATATTCCACCGCAACATGAGGATCATGACATGGCCAGCTTTCTTTATTTATCTTAATATTTTGTTGATTGGATGACATTAATGGGTGGCAGATTGCACTCTTTTTGATTTCGCACTGATCTCGTCTATCGTCCTCCATGCCGGTGTCTACAAGTTTTGCTATCGCACTTTTCTCGTGAAAAGTCCGAAAATTTTCATACGGCGCATTTTGACATAAATTAACAACTGCCTACAGTGCATACAATTTGGAAGATTGGTCATTTATTCCTGTTAAAGTTTACGTACTCTTCAATATCCTTCGGCTAAGTAAACAGCAAATCAAAAAGCTAGGCCCATGCTATTTTTCAATGATTCAATTCGAGATTCGACTCGTCTCAACTTTGATTTGCCGATTCATAGATTCCTGGTATGTGCGTATATAGTTTCGGTTATATAAGAAAATGTGAAGACTTTTATTAGACGCATATTTTGAATTTGTTCCCTGTTAATTATTTTGTAATCATACTGATTTAAAACTATTATCAAAGTTTCATTAGATTGATCGATTAAACAGAAAATGAGTTGTTTTTTGCAAGTTTACAACTAACAAACCGCTGTTACATGACCTGCCTTCATCACATAATACAGTGGTTGAGAAAATTCTATGATCGTGTCACGTGCTCTGCCTCCCCAGAAATTGGAATTGATTCGTGCTCAATGTGATTGAAGTCACGAATATCCCACCTGCTACGTGCAGTAGGAAAAACGCGGGTGTTATGTAAGTTTGCGAGTCAATGTTTGCAAAAAAATGAATCCAAATATGCTGTCATGGCAGATGCCAAATACTGATAAATGTAATAGATATTATACACAGTTTGCGGCAAGGTGTCGTAATTGAAGATTCTGATTTAGTGACGGCTGATCAAACAAAGCAAGTGAAGACAACTGACTAGAACTATTTCTTCGCAGTCAGTCCAGGAAATGGTGCACATTGTAGACTTTTAACTTCATAAGTCGGTCGAAGTGAGGATGATGCCATTCAACGAATTATCAAGGGCTGATTTGTGCGGCATTGAAGGGCGCGACTCCAAAAGCATTCAATTGCTTTTTAAACACCTCCCTCTGCAGATGTCAAATTCATACCAGTTTTCATTCTCTAAACCCTGATTTTGGATTTTTTGTTGGATAGACTCCCGCCGACGATTCAAGACAGATTCCAGGATTCAATTTTGTTGGTTCATCTGCCACATTCACTAGAGGATAATCTGCGACCTTTACTTTAATGCGATCAAACATCTTCATGTCAATGAATATAATCGACTTTCTTACCAACAATATATTTTATCGAATAATATTTCTCTCTTGATTATGTAATAAAACAGAATAATCTAATTTGACAACGAAATGTCCAGTTTCCTTCCAAGGATCTATTCCTCAGGACGCATATTCTGAATACACAAGATGCGATTCTTAAGAAATATTATCATGTGGAAGTTAACTTTCCGACTTCACCATCCCCTCCCTCACCTGAAACATCAATAACCAGTCTATTCCCATAATTACCCGATGACATTTTGAGAATGTATTTGTAAAATTGAAAAATGTTGCTGAAACATTAGATCGGAAAAAATTGATTAGTACTTGATGGTACTGTTTCCAATTTTGAATCCGGGACCGTATTCAGGAAAATAGATTGATCTAACCTAATGATTTAGATTGGATTGTGCAATATTAGATTAGTCTGCGAATTCGTATTCACAGTTGCTTTCTAATGCCAATAGTTGACACAAATTCTCTAAATTATGCTGAACGGAAATCCATATGTGTGTCTCAACAACAACCAATAAGAAAGCGAATCTATCGATATTTGACGACTTTTTCATGTTAAAGATATCATTGATCTGATATTCAGTAGACGGCAATGGTCGGAAAGGAAAGCTTTTCGAGACAAGAATCAGTGAGACTCGTCGAGCTGGTGCTTGAGAGCCATAGTATTATCAAGTAGACAATGAAATTAGACAACGCCATGGCTGTCTAACAATATTGGATTGAACGAATCTAATATCACCGCACATTTCATTCTCTGAATACCAGTTAGATTAGAACGATCTAATCTAAAAATTATTGGATCAATCTAATCGAAAATTTATTCTAATTATTCCTGAATACCAATTAGATTAGATTGATCAAATATCTCAGAAATTAGATAAGTCTAATCTAATTTCGAGACTCTGCATACGGCCCCCGATCTGAGGCAGTGTTCAACGTCTGTAAATAATTTGTATTGCTCTGTTGTCAATATTTTTTTATCAAATGCAGATGCACAAAGCTACAAGGTGGACACATAATTTGACAGTTTGGGTACGTCATGTCATAAAATTGTTTGGTGCTTTCGAACTTACTTGTTGTTACTTCAGTACTAAACATGGATGATCAGTTTTGCAAAGTTTTATGATTGGCGTCGATGGCATTACAATTCTTAAGCAAACATATATCATTATTACAATACGGATCCTCGACATGGATTGCGCATAGAGAATTAGGGCACATTTTGCAAAGTTCCCCGTACTTTACCAAGATCTCATAATTCATTTTGTTAGTGCAGGTATATACATACAACAACTGCATACAGTCAGATAACTTGTTCATAATACTGCGATTTCACATCTTACTATTCTACATCACACCGATTATTTCTATGAATCCTTAAGTATTGTTTTAGAAAATATATAAATACATCCAGTCCTCCGGCATTTATGGCTGCAACACGTGGCGTTTTCAAATATGTAGGTAGGTCTCTTTTACACTGAAACATTCATTTGCGGCTGCCAGTTTCATTTTTGCATCTAGCCGAAGGAATCTGACCATTAGTAGTTATTAATCTACATTGGAATTTCTAATCTCTTATACAATGGATAAGAAGCAGACGTTTAATGTAGTAAGCTTCTGAACATGACTACTATTTCACGTGCGCGTGACTTGATCTACTGATTTGCAGTTCAATGTTTTTGTTTCACCTAATTCCTTTCTTGCGTAACTCCTTAACTTCACGCGGAACTTTTCAATCACATTTTCAACAATACACAAAATTGTCACCTATCGCTGAGAATTATCGCATTGAATAAAAGAGTTTTTCAAATCAAAAATACTCCTGAATAGATGCATTTGTAACACGAGCGAAGCACTTACGGATGGATTATATGATATCATTTATATTTGTTTGCATCTCAGAAAACTCTAAAAAGCGTATAACTTTCGTGTGTGAATCTTGAAAGATGCTGGTTAAGTCTACGACACGTGGTTAGAAAGATATGAAGAAGATGATGAGAAATAAAAGTGATATGATCGAGCCTGGCGCAATCTGATGACTTAAGAAGTTCCTTTGATTGTCAAAAATAGGAAACTGCATGAAGGTACAGTGAAGCCAAGTTGACCACCTATGAAACCGAATAAAATGTAGTCTGTAGATATATATCATATCTGCTTTGATAGTTCGATTAGGAGGTTTCTTTCATTCACTGTACAGTACATGTATGTGTACTAAAGACGGGTCTCTCCTAGCAAAGACCGAAGCTTCTAGTAAATGCATAATCTAAGCTGGTAAAGTTTCTGATGAAACAAAATTACTTTCAGTTAACATTGTGTTTTTCATTAATTCCACTTTTATCGCCATGAGTTGTACAATTATTGGTTCTTACTTAATTGTTACATATTTTCCATTCCCTTATTTGTTTATCAACTTTTTGTCACTTTATTTTTATTTTCAACTCCATTTGTATTTCCATTTGCAGAATCTCAGCGATTGGCGGGAGAAACGTAGACGGCAACGTGAAGCTGGTGGAAGTGTTTCCTTTGATCAGGCAACAGATGTGATGGAAGAAAGGACTCAGACAGATGATAGAAAGCCATTTAGAAAAATGGTTGAAGAAAGGTAAGATAATTGATTTTAAGGAATATAGAAGGATTAGATAGGAAGTATGATGCTGGTGTAAAAATTAACAAAATTGACAAAATACGTCACTCTTCATTCCTTCTATGATTTTGTTTCTTGTGCACCAACACCAAAGAGGCAATTTTTGGTGCAATAAATAACAGGGCTGCCACTCTTCCGGATTTTTACAGACTAGCCTCATTATTTTGACCTCAGTAGTGAGAAAATGGAGAAGCACAAGCTACCTCGTTTGATTGAATATGCGTGCCTGTGTAAGTTGTTGTGGTTAAATAAAGGTATGTATAGATCGTAGACCAGTGCGATTGTGGAAGAGATTGTTGAACAGTGTCTTTCTAGATTGTGAAAAGGTGCTTTGAGATTGTAGGGGATTTGTAAATTGTGACGCGGCCCTTCGAGATTGTAAAGGACTTTTTAGATAGTGAAGCGGACTTTGAGATTGATAGCGTGTAATATTTGAACACAATATTGAGCTCAATTTCCTCATATTTAGCAAGTGCGATTGTTTTTTATGTACATGTAGTCATCAGTTTTTACTGCATGACATAAAAAAAATTTAGTTAGTGTAACATGGCAGATGACGATGGTTTATATAGAATTCCTTTCATAATGCTAATTTGTTTCTTTTAATGTACGTGACATTCTACAGCGAAACCCCAATGCCACTTTCTTTTAATTTTCCTGATATCTCCCTGATAATTTCAAAGTATGTGATGAAGCGGCCATTAGCGACTAAGTGATGAGCATGTTGCTCTATGTCGCTCTATGATGATGACTTTCCGCACGTTACTTAGGTTACTCTGGAAGTTACAGAAGAAAACTAATGCTAGTACTAATTCCATTTTTCTATCTATATACTAATATCTGCAATTTCCTCGAACTGTGTCTTTTAGCAGCGCAAGAGCGCCTCTGACTTTATACGCAGTCGCTCGTCGATCTGATGAAAGACGGTGCAAATTTTGCTTTCCAATTCATCCAAATTAATAGGGTGGCTCTGATATGCAATTTCTTTAACATGTCCAAGCGAAAAAAGTCACAAGGCAACAAAACTGGTGATATTGGAAGCCCCAAGTACTTCCACGACGGCCATTTTTGTATAGCCCATTTTCACACTGTGGAAACTTCAAGGAAAGCATCGTTTTCTTTTTGGTAACCATCTTTGCAAACTTTCTCAGATCGGTATTAGTTGGAAATACAATATTATTGAACAGCATAATTATTTCAGGATATTTTGATAGGAAAGAAATTCAAGAAATTCCTCATATTCATTTTTATGAAGTTACACAAAAGAAGTCATGTGATTAGATGTCTTTATAATTATATCAACCAATCAGCTATGTAAATTAGGCATATTATACCACTTTGTTCAAAGCAATGACGCATCTGTACTGGGCGAATGTGTCACTTGTCCTTCTCCTAGGTTTAATGGTCTGACGGTGCTGGCGAATACTTTACAAATACTTAGGGCTCAAAAAGCTCCTTATCTACCGTGTGAAATCCGAAGTGATTATTCATCGAAATGTAGCAATTCCTTCGAAACATGTCATCTGTTTCTGTATGCATCTTCCATTTTTCTTGAGATACTTTTGTTTGCTGAGGCTGTCGAGGCACGAGTGCCAACTCCCAAAAGCAGGGTCTTTTTCAGCATCACGTACCCCTCATCAACTCGCGAACACTCCAAAAAGAGCATAATAACTCACCATCAAATATTTTATGGACATCCCTACAGACAGCTTCACAAAAACAGCAAGTGTTCTTATTATCTCGGGGCAGACTTACAAGTCTCACTAAATTCCTCACGGGCCTCAGTGACGCGTTTAGTATTCTCATCGAGCTCACATGTGCCTTTTTCATTCTCTGCCCATGATAACTCCGAAATCCTCACAAACTCTACTGCACTCCCTTCCATTGAATCTTGCAGCCCATAAGTTTTCCAAGAGAAATCTGCTAAATGTCTATGCCTCCTCCAAGAGAACTTCTGCACGCATTAGTGGTCTTAAATTAACTATGCCGGAAACAGTGTACCAGTATGTCGCAATACAAGCCATTCTCATGAGAGTCTAACGATATTTTATTTCAAGCTACACGTATGTGTCAACCAACCTACATGTAGTGATAAAAATCGAAAAAATAGCTAATTGTCATCCAAATCAAGGAATATGAAATCGCAAAATGTGGATAGAAATAACTATTCATCAGTCACCTCATAGGATATCTCACCTATTCAAAATAGAAGACTTAGCGTCAAATATCAGAAAAATCAGATCCGATTTCGTCATGTGTTAGAAAAGATATCCTTCAAGCTATCCGCAAATTCAACAGATATCCACAATCCTGAAAAAATAGCTAATTGTCATCCAAATCAAGGAATATGAATCGCAAAATGTGGATTGAAATAAGTATTCATCAGTCACCTCATAGCATAGAAATTGACAATACCATAGAAAGTCCTGGAATAGAAATTGCATGAAAATTATGGCCCACGCCGGGGGAACTTAATTGGGGCAAAATGTGAATTGTACGAGCTGGTCTCCAAGTTTTCTGATTGGCATTTATATCTATCAAGCCAATTTGTGATCTGGATTGTTGCCCCTTGTCCAAAGATCATGTACACAAAAGCAATAGTGAATTTACAAAATAGTGCAGCGACAGGATGACAAAGAAGGAAATCCTGTAAAACGTTATGTACGTTCATCATTTTGAAATATCGCTCCTATAATCAATCAAGAATATAATCAGACACATACGTAACTTGTAATGTCGATTTACAGAGCATGCATTGCTCCAGCTTGAAATCAGAGGCCAAGAAATCTCAGAGTATTCATTTTACTTAAAAGGGTTCTCTTGTTCAATATATTTATGCCATGTCCATGTGTCATCATTGTATATAGGCAAGATATCAAACTTCCATTCTAGTGTACTATTATCTACTTCTATGCCTGATAGGATATCTCACCTATTCAAAATAGAAGACTTAGCGTCAAATATCAGAAAAATCAGATCCGATTTCGTCATGTGTTAGAAAAGATATCCTTCAAGCTATCCGCAAATTCAAAAGATATCCACAATCCTGCTGAACTGCGAGCAATTTTAAGAAATAAGTGAGCAAGACAGCATACATCTACATCGGGCATGCTTGATAGAGCTATGTGGCATTTTCTAGTGATTCGCAGCTTCTTTCGTTCTTGAAATTGGCTGAATGCAAATTTCATGGTGACTCTCGTGCTCGCTGTTCCCATTATGGGAATATCCCATAACATATAAATAGTAATTGATGTTTCAATATCAAATGATTTTCTTACTTTCATACAACCAGGGACAGCATAATTTGCATTATATAACTTAATAAAATAATAATAATTCATGAAATAAATATGAATAACTTATAATAAAATGGAAATTGTGCTGTTCCGGGTTGTGTGAAAGTAAGGAAATCATTTAATAGTGAAATATCAATTATTATCTTGTTTACCTGATTAGCGGATGAAAATTACCTAACTCCTATAGCGGGCAAAAATGGACGGTGCGCTTTCTTCAATTTCCCTAATCTCTCACTGATCATTTCAAAGCTCTCGATGAAACGGCAATTACCGACTAAATAATTTAGACGGAATGGAAAAGACGCTTTTACCATTCATTGTCCTAGCAGTCTCTCAGAGCAAACTATGATGAAATACCAGCCCAAATTCTCAGACTGCGATGGTCCATGGACTTCGTAGGAAGACGATTTTTGCTGTGATCAGACCGCTCTGCTGAAACAAACTTCCAAACGTCGAACCACTGAACGGTAATGTGGTTTCATGAAAATTCTTCACAAGTAAGACCGTTCCTATGTATGAAGTCGTATCATGATTAAGAGAAAGTGACAGCTGCAAATGAACATCATTTTAAATTCGACTGTAGAATTCTTGAATTTGCAAGATTAGTTAATATGAAAGTTGTTTTTGAAACAGATAATAATATCATGCATAAATATTCGATTATGTACAGCTTACATCAAGCTATGATCGTCAGACGCTTAATAAATTCATGGCGATTTTGGATTGGGGAGTTTTCTGGGGACACCATGCCTAACCATCAAAGGCAGATCTTTTGAAAAAGGTAGCTCAAAATCATGCATTTTAATGCACCTGGTCAAAACTGACTCTGAAATCACAAGTACGCAACGGATCATGGCAAGTTCAGATGAGCAAAGCTTATGATTGAAAAACATATTTTTTTTCTTCAGAATGATAGTTGCAATTTTAAGACCGTAATTAAATGCATCATCATGCAATGTCAATTGTGCAAAGCTCGAAAAATTCGTGATATATCCATGTTTTCGCCCCATATTTTAGGGCCAATTTCGACTTTTTTTCCGGTTTTATATTTTCATAAAAGTGGCAGCCCTGAAGTGCAATCATGCGTTGAAGATTACTGAAATATCATAACAAACATGTCATATGATACTAGTTTTTTACGTTGTACTTTGGTTTCCCAGAAACTGGTGTCCGAGTTTCTATCTTCATAGTCACCAAACAGGAATTATACAGCTAAACACAACGCGGCTCTCATCAACTCCAGACGTACAGTCATTGCAGTAAGAGATCAGTCAAATCGCATGCTTTTGTCATAGGAATGTTAGAGTGGAAATTGGTTGGTTGATAACTGATTATCTGCTTCACTTGTGAATGAGGATTAACTCTTCACAACTAGGAGTGTCAACTGCAGCAATTGCGTCGGTAGTTAACAACGGTATTCAAATGGAGCTATAAAATTCAGACAACTAACCACATTTGACTTCCACGAAGGCAGTGAGATTTTTAGTTTCTGGATGATAATTGCCGCTGATACAAGAATAATGATTTTGAAAAAATGCGCCTATCACTGTTTCTGAGGGCGATGCTTGGACACATGCTCATATAATGCAGTCACACAGATGCTTGCATGTTAGGGGTTGGCTGCGTGTGTGAAAAGACGAGTTCTCCGTATTTTCTGTATACGCAGAGTAGGAATCTTCTCACTCGGATTCATTCTGTTTATAGAAATAAATTTGCTAAATGTGCCCATTGAATTACGCAGAATGAATTTACTTGTGACGAAAGTTTCCTCTTGTAGTAGATTTTATAGACACCGAGATTGTATCGGACTGGGATGAAATACTGAAGTTAAAATTTTTCTCTGGGAGATCAAAGAAACTTATTAAACGATTAAATGCATGGACGATACTTTATCGGAAGCCGACAAGTTGCAGTCGCACTCTGTAAGACAGGGCTTGGATTCACTTACTACTAAGCGGTCTATCAAGTACAGTGAATGAATCAAGTACTCTGTTATCATATGAATAAGCTCAGTTCGCTGGCACGACACAAACAGGCAATTGGTTCCACCATACCAACACAATTTACATAGGCCTACTTTCAATGTGTGTCTAACAGGTCTCTGATGAATAGAAATAAAGAAATGATATCTGTCGCTGCATTTACTGTTGTTCACATAGCAATTAATTTTCCATTTAGTGGCATTTTGATTTTTCTCAAAAAGTGAGAAATCTTGGTGCATCATTCAATCGAAACCTTGATTCATCGTGTCACGTTATCAACTTGATTCGTGTTTTAAATTGTGAGTTGCGCCTTATCCGACGCAATTTATCAACTGATGCGTGCAAAACTGTGGTGTGTAGTACTATTCTTTCTCGAATTGATTACTGTAATTCAATTCTATATGACTGTCCAACGTATCTTCTGGATAAGTTACAGCGTATTCAAAGCAACGCGGCAAGATTAATTAAGCGTATTCCGAAGTACGATCACATATCGTGTCATCTTTCTGATTTACACTGGCTTCGTATCAGACAAAATGTTTTAAAATTTGTGTCACGGTGTACAAGATTCTTCAGGGCTCTTGTCCGTCCTATTTGACAGATCTCGAATCCGTATATGTTCCTAGTCGATCGTTGCGTTCATCTGATGATGACCGAATTCTGGAGTCTCGTAATTATCGGACTTGCTTTGGAAGAGGATCATTTCCTATGCTGCACCCGCATTGTGGATTCCTTACCAAGAGACGTGAGGAATTCTGCATCCATACACTCCTTTAAAAGATCTTTGAAGACATGCTTTATTTCTTGCAGTCGCTGACGTGTTTATGTTTTTTGTGTACATGTAATATGATTTTGTTGCGCCATGAGCTAACCCAGTAATGGCGCTTTATAAGTATACAGTTATTATTATTTGATGCTCAGCACAGTCTTTTCATAACTCCCTTTCTCGTTCCTCTCATTTCAGCAACAAAAGACGTCGTAGCTTCAATTTGCTTTATCCTGTTGATGACGACGAGCCCACTGTATATAATATTGACATTCCGGAATCCCCCACGCCCACAAAACTTTATACTGAACCATCCCCTGCAACTACGGATTACTCCTCCGCATCCTTTCCTCAGGTGAGTTGCTTGAAATGACGAAAATGTCGCTGTAGGTTTGCTGGTGAATCCATTCATCAAATCTGTGACTTCGCATTCAATTATGTTGATTTTACTTCCCCGTTCATATATGCATCAATTTATCAGACTTTAGAAGCCTATAAAATCCGGTAATGGAAATTCTCGTGAGGCATCAACAAGTTGACCGATTGGGAGTTGGACTGTATAACTCAAAGCAAGAAAAATTGAGAATCTCCGAGTCAAAATTAGTGACCTGAGTGAAGAGGATTTACCGGTTATAGGATAGGAATAATGATGCCCAAGTTATACTTCTGGTATCTGAAATGGTCATTATTAGGCCGCTATTTTCTAATTCACTTTATTTACTGCCTTAACGCAATTGCTGACACTAATTTATCGCTTATGGATCATTTATTGAGCAATACAAAAAAATCAAAATTCATACATAGCTACTTGATTAAAGTACTTTTTGCTGAACGTCTTACAGCAAGAAATCCAAATCGCCTATACTCCAATTACTTGTAGAAAGCATAAGAAAAGTCTCTACAGTTGAATATATACAGTAATCGAGTAAATCAGGTCCGAGTCATTTTTGCTGTCAAGAGATTGTGTACGCACGGATTTTTTAATGGGACATTTATCAATTAACAGGTTATATTTCCTGGAGCACTTTTTTAAAACCTGATGTTTTGTTGTTGTTTATGGCTTTTTTAATATATACCACATTTAATTATAAAGTCGTAAGTGCCTTCCCACGGCTTCGCTTCGAAAATGTCAATCTTCTCGACTATTTCAAAGTGCCCTATATGGCGATTGTAAAATTTCACATAACTTTCGAATAATTTGCTCTCACATAAATTTGGTGTACTCATCTATTGTTGTATCAGAATACCTGAAGATATGATTTAAAATCATAAGTATCGACGAAGATACCTTACAATACCTATACATTCAGGCATTAGAATCTAAAATTTTGAATTTCAATGTTAATCTTCAAAATGTGCGGAATTGCAGATACAAAAGCATCATCAATGTATCAACGTCGATACATCGATAGGAATAGTGAGAATGGGAGAAACTTCGTTCATCCGTTCATGAACGGCAAATTCTTAGTTCAGTGGTAGCAGGTGGAATGTCCTGTTCAGTCTCTGGAATAACCACTCCCGTTTGCTCTTTTGACTCGTTCAAAAATGAACGGATGTCATTCACTTACTCAAAAGTTCGAATGCACTGTATCTAAAACCGAATCAAATCAAAGGTGATTCATAAATAGCAGTCTGTTATAGTGCATGGATATAGACCATGCAATATACTCAATAGACCCACGACAGAAAGGGTCGATGAACGAATGGCGATTGACTTAAGATTTTCACTTTCATTCTACTCGTAGAAGTCCGTCTCATGTATACTCGAAAATATTGTTACTGTCCGTGCCCTTGACGAAGTTTCCCTCTAACCGTGCACTCAGGTCACAGATCAAAACTCAGTTTATTCAAATGGAGGTATAAGATATAATCCTTCAGCATCAGTTGCATACATCGTCACTTGTCTGGAAATTTGACCTGCAATTGCGAGGCTCTGCTTACCACTCAAACTTTTTATGCCGACTATCTCCGTGTTGATATTCAACTGCTAAAACTTAAAGGCGTTCTTCAATATTCATACCTTCAATCTAAGAACCGATGCCACACTTCCTCCATGGAGCATTCACAGACGATCTGACACAGACATATTGTTCATGGCGGAGACTAGTATGCATAGAAGTTAAGTGATCATCAATCATGGGAGTTTCCAGGCGTTTCCATGTGTTGTGCGAGGTCGCATGAGACATTCCATAGGATATATGGATCAAATGGTCGACAGAAAGGTCAGGGTTTAACCTTGAATGATAGTGTGAATCGAAAATTCGTTCAATTGAGAGGAGGCCTATTGTCCGATCGTTGTGTGTTCAGCTGGCTAAGATTGATTCATGAACATGTCATCTTAGAGTGATATAATATTGACTCTTGATGAGATTGGTGTAGACAGGATGCTCTGTTTACTGCTTCATGTTGCTCTGCAACTACACCCCATTATTCCATCATGTTTTAGGAGTGCGACATTTGTAAAAGGTAATCTCACGCAACAACTACGAGACGCGTCGACGCTGTCTCTTATGAACATTCGTCTGATTGCAGCCTAACAAATTTATATTCGAGTTAATTGAGCGCTGACACGTCTCCCTCGACGAGCTTACATAACACATGTGTTACGCCATACCAGGACAGATTCTGAGTTTCTCCAGAGCGCCAGTTCGCGTGAATTTCATCCGTTCATCGATGTTTTCACGTGTGCAACTTTTAAAGGGAGCTCAAATTGTTCCCGTTACTAAACAGCTCACTCTTCATTTTCGAAACCTAAATATTATTTTTCTCGTTATGTAATCAGCTTAAAACAGTAATATTTGAGATTATTAAGTGTTCACTTATAGTCTCTGGAGAAGTGCACCTCGCACATGATATCATAGTAACTACCTGTAACTATATTAGAAATATATTTGGTGCACCAATCACTCATCATTTTCTTCACAGCACACTGAAAACGGTTCTGAGGCAACGATTTCCCCAGTAACTGTGTCAGAAGTAAGGAGTGCTCCGTCAAGCAGCGATAACTACTTGAAAGGAACAAATGGTACAGGAAGTCGACTGGCTGCATCTGAGAGCAGCTCATCTGATAGTGAAGTTCCTCAACAACGTGCAGCACCTCAGCGAACAACAACAATTCGATTACATCGTCGTCAGGGTCGAACGGAACTATATTTTGGTATACAACTTTGTACCAAATCTGGCTCTGTTGTCGTTGATCGCATTGTGCGAGGTAAGTTGCGTCGTTTTTGTTATGTCATTTCTTTTTGTATAATGTACGATTTACTTTTTAGGAAGCACCGCAGATATCAACGAAGTTCAAGTTGGTGACAAAGTAATCAGTATCGATGGACACTCAATATCAAGCGTAGCTGAAGCCAAGAAGTACCTAGATAACAATTCTGCTCAACTGTGTGTCCAAAGAAATAAAGATGAAGATGAATTTTCCGACGACTTTAGTGATGATGATTCTGTAGAATTGGTAAGTATGCATTAGGAGCTGAGCATCCCGAGAAGGTTATCTCAGCAGTAAAATAACAAAGCATTTTGTCCGCACTCAGTTTTAAAAACGTCAGAAGTGTTAAGTTAAAGGACAATTATGTATTAAATGTTAATCTGAAGGAATTCAGATTCAATGGTCTATTTTCTACTTGAATCTAATTGTATGATAACCCTACATTTTGAGATGATTTGCTCCAAGTGGCTCTTTCATTTACAGCGACACACTCCAAGACAACCTCCGTCTTTCAGACAGAGTGCACCCTCTATGGTCAATAGAGAAGAGGTGCGTCACGTGAGCTTTATCAACCGCAGGCTAATTTCTAATACTTGCTTATTAATGTGGTGGAATCTTTTTGTTAATGAATGTACTTTCATTGTTGTAATGTATAATTTCTAGATATTTTTTCAATGATTCAATATATAGAATAATGGTTGAGCCGCTTCATTTAAGAAAATTAAATTCTTTTTTATCGTCTTCGATGTTGTCGTAAAATAGGATTTACTCATATTTTAACACCGCTGCTTAACAAACTTATTGGTGATGGTAAGAATATAGTTTCAATAAGATGACTATCTGTAATATCTGGCAAATTGGACATCAATAAGTAAACTTCATGTTGAAAAATAACCGGCATCTATAATGTTTTACATGAACGTTGATGTCCAATTGAGAATTGCAATTGGGAGCATTTTTGTGCAAAACATGACTCACCAGCGGATGAATAATCTAGAACTTCAAGCATTGCATAAAGTCACTAAGCAGATACTTCTTAACATTATGTTAATAAAAATATTTCGAATTCCGAATCAGCGCCAATAGCGTAAGTAGGATGATGATTGTGTTTCTTAAAATGGACTTTTTAAGAAACTTCATTGATTTTAGAGGTCATAATCCTCCACTTGGAAACCATCATCTTTGCTTGTTAAATAATGCTTGAAATTCTTCCGAAACCTCATAAAGACTAGTTCTATTTTCACATGTTATGCAAGTTCAAGATCATAATTAAAGCTGCTTTTTAGATGTAAAGAACACCAAACTGTCTTTTGAGTCGGTCGACTTACGTGGACTCGAAAGTCTGAGCTAGACCGAAGTCTAGCCCAACGTACGTGCATCTCCTATGTGCTGATCAGTTACTTTTATCAACATAGAGCAATCAATCAATGACGATAAGAATACATGCAGTGAAAATCTGCATAAGATAATCTCCGCCATTGCCTCATAAATGGTTGTTTCCAATGTGTTGTGACGCAATACTACGAAGTCATTTTCACGGCCGATTCCTGTTATAAGAAGATGGGGATAGCTTACTCATAATCGACATCTTTTTTTATCGATCACCTGATTACTGATATGCATTGTCTTCAAACATTGTGATTTTCACTCTTGCTGGATTAACTACCATTTTGATGTCACGGCCTCACAACAGACACAAGAGTGATTCAACGTCAGTCAATGAAACGTTCGTTGCATCATAAGCAAATTTGAATGATTTGTTCGTTTCCTTGGATCCTCATCGTTAAAAGCAGCCATTAATTCAGCAGAAATTCACATTCACTACGAGAAGGAGAGATCTTAATCTCCATGACAAGGTTGTAAATCGACATAACTTTCAGCTATTAAGTGTAGAGCAATTTTATTTGCTTCTACGCAGCACTAATGCGGGATGTCAGATCGGCTGCAGGTAGCAGTCATGCACATCTTTCTGCGCTATTACCAGGTGATGGTTGCAATACTGACGTTTTGGAAAACCATTTTCGTTATTTTTCTCTTACACCGATTGACGATAGCCAAGGGAAATGTCGAAGCTTTGTTTAAAGGGAAACTTGAAACAATGATAGATTCCTGGCTTGATGTTAACTAATGATGTACTCATTTTGTTTAAATATATGTTGATTTGAGGAATCAGAATTAAGTCGCATCAAAGTCATCATTTTTGTGAATACAATAGCAACTTTCAATGTAATGATTGAGTATGCTTCTATATATGGAACTATTGTTTATTAGCATTGATGAATACTTTTTCAAGTACATTCTTCAAGTGAATGCTGATTCAAGTGTAATGATCTCAGTGTATTGGATAAAAGTCCTTTCTAACCATGTCTAAACATGAGATGGTAGCTTGCCGTAAACATCGTCTGTTTTGATCAGTAAGTATGCAAATAGGAGCATGCGCTCTGAGGAGGTATTCAAATGTCCATTCAGTATATTTATTCCTTTGTTTCCCTTAGTCTGACAAGACAGTCACTGAAATCTGTACTTTGGGATGATTTTCCAATCGAAGGAAAATTTTGCCTTAGACAAAGAAATTTTTCAATATGCTCAACATACTTAAGACATATTTTTGTTCAGCGTATTTTACACGGAGATCGCAAAGCAAAGAATGCATGATTGTCTTTAATAGAGCATATGATTTGTATTGAAGTTTATTTGTTTCAAACATGGTGTTATCTTGAAGAAATCTTTTATTTCAAGAATTACGTTCATTGTTGTAGTTTGTGATCTGAAGTAGCACCGTGTTATCGCAGCGCTGCACACAAAAAATGGTGATCTTATGTGAAAGATAATGAATAAGTACATGTAGATTGATTTGAGTATCAATTGTTCACGAATCACAGGATATCTCTGTTTTACCTAAACAGATTATAAAAAGGATACATGCATTTTGTGTATAGAGAACTAGTCTAAGAAGCTTACCCCACAAATTTTATCAAAATTCAGTCGATTATCATGCCTTGCAATCATGTTACACAGCAACGCTTCATACACTTATCAAGCGCTTGCATTCTTAGCTTGCTAGCAGACTATTATATGTTCAATTCTATGATCCATCATTCTGGGCAGAGGTCAAAATGTAGAATCACTCCATCTAGAAATCGAAATTTTTCAATTAGAAGACACGTGAGTGTGATAGCAAATCAGAGCTACTTTATCCGAAATCTCAAAGTTTGCGGCAGCACATCTGATCACTTCTTTCATCATCCTTTTGTGTAACTTCCGTGAGGCACCAAACTGAACCCTATTGAGTCATCAATACTTTTGAACGATAGATATTGACCATGGCTGTGATAGTATTTGTATACTATAGTATTTGTCTACTCCTTACAGACGAAAGAAATCTCAGCTGGTCCTCCCTCAAGTCTTCCATTGCTCCGAAAAGTCTCCTCCTCTTCATCCACATCTCTTGGTGCTTCACAAAATGACGAAAGCTTGTCTTCGGAATTGAATAAGATTGCTGACAAACCTGCTGAAGATACACCCATGATGAACGGACTTCTTAACGCAGTAATGAAGGGGGAACTGAAAGTGGATACTGAACAGCAGCAGCATGATGAATCCTCCGACGAAGAGTCAAGTTTAACTCCAACTGGCAATGATCCTCCAAGTGTCAATGACAAATCTCCATCATCATCCTTGTCTGTCAAGCAAAGAATTTCAACGATCGAATCTCGGAACACGTTCTTTGGAGTGAAAGCCGACAGTGAGGAAAGTGAGTTTTCTAAAACTGAGGTGATATTCTTGTGTACATCATTGATTCGTAAATGACACGCTCAATGCAAGCCTATGTACCCACTTTACCCTCGATGCGATAAAGCCAACTTTGGCGACTTATTTTTAGTATGACACATGTTCTCTAAATTCTTGGGAATTCTTGAAATGGATAGTAAAAAGAGAAGTAGCAATAATTGTATGCTATACTTGAGCTCACAGGGGAACAGAGAACATAAGAAGTATGATGTGTGAACATGTCGAACACATTCACAATCGTTGAAGTGACGTCTAAGTTCGTCAGATCGTCTTATCAATGCGCTGTCGATTGACATTGGTTTTGATGGATTATCGCTTGTGCGAAGTTTTGATTGTTGTGGTCTTCACTCAAACGAAGATAGTGACCACTCAGATTATTCTTCCTCACTCTTATTTTCTCCGTTGGTTTTCAATATCACTCTGTGTGAAATTCGTTTTGAGCTGATAGCCTACCGTACGAATATCATCCAATATAATGACATCATTGGCAGACACCCAAGCAATAATATTCAAGTGGTAAATCTGATGCAGATAATTGAAAAAGGAACAAATTTGAACGGGTTCACCTTCGTTAAAAGTCACAATTGACTGGTTATTGTGATTGATTAACAAGCATGCATTCGTATTCTGTATGTCCGGTTGAGTAACTTTGACCTTACTGAAGAACCGATCATTGCATCAATGATGCAATTCGAATGAAGCTGATCATGCAGACTATTAAATTTTTCCAAATCATTGCTGTAGAAGAAGTTAGATTTACGTGACTGATGGTTCATTTCGATGTCGTTTTAATGGTCTCCTCACACTGCGAAGCAAGAAACATGATATCACAATTCACAGAATTAGTGATGAACCTTTCATTTTACCCAGTAGATTGCAGGTGAAGCATCCTTCACAATAGCCTCGAGGGGTCAATGAAGCAGTGTTTAGACATTGAGGATAATGATATTGTTCATTGATAGTAAGGAGCTAAGCCGCTAGTTTGGTCTTTTGCCTTTGGTGGGTCAGCAAAAAGTGAATAATTTTTCAGCCAGAAGTCTTAACATTCCTTAGATCTGCTGAAGCTTATCTATTATTTATCTCTAATTGACACATCAATTATTTATCATCTGCTCTTGTCTAACGCAGTAGTGCGACAGCTAAAACAACTATATGTAGCTAGTCTGCAGATAAGATTTCATATTTGTATTTTGTCATTGAAATGGAATGCAGTCATTTAGCAATACAACAAAAGAAAAATCAAAATTGAAGATTATTAACATTATAAAGGGTCCTTCAGACTTAGAATGATTGAAATAATTGTAATACAATATAGAAGAATAATGATGAGAGTGTGTATACTCCTTATCATGGTGCGTGAAAGATCAATGCTGGCATCATAAAATAGAAACCTGTTGCCAGTGCTATGATGCACATCAGATGAGCGAGGTGAATAACTGAGATTGAAACAATTGTATGAATAAACAGGATCCTAAGTAGTGAAAATTGCAAAACACTGAAATCACAGCATTAAGATGGATATGTGCGGTGGCGTCTTATGAAGTCGGACAGTTGTCGTAGACCCTCGAACTAGATAGTTCTGTGTAGTTTTGGTAGATTGGAGGAGCATGAATATTTTGAACGTGTATTTGATTGCAAGTCAATTGATTTTTGCTGCAACCACAGAAATGGATTACTTGCCACAGTGTGGTTGCGGCTTCTATAAACACGGAAAGCGCAATCTATCTCCGCGGTTGAAACTAAATGTATGATACATGTTAGGAGGAGGAGTTGGAATCAAGTCCAACATTGCCCCTCCAATGATTAATGTTCACTGTACGTGAGTTTAACTTACCTTACTATTAGTAACTAGTCATCGTGGGGTTTTTCACTTCATTTGTCATCGAGTGATATTTTTGAAATTTGATAAAAATATGTGACTCAATTTTCCTGTAATTTTTGTCTTGGTGTACTTTCCATCGCTCATTTGTTGATGTTTCCGGTATCATCTTGATATCCGGATTCCAAGAATTCAGTTCTAGTTTTCGGATTATTCGGATGATATCCACTATTATAGAATAAGCTGATTCACATAGAATTACTGTTTTGTACGTGCAAATGATTTTATCAATTATGCCAACTTTGCATTAAATGAATTGTTGTGAATTTTTGAGACATAACGCTGCTCTGATAACATAAAGTGAGTCTATATACAATAGTAGACACATGTTATTCATAAAAAGCAACTGGGTAGTCGCTAATCAAATATGAAACTTACTTGCCCTATATGCAACTTAACAACTTATAGCTAAATATTTACTCCTAGCACAACACGCAATCATCATAGATGGGCAATTCGGTGACAAATTTGTTGGATAAATCAGTAGACAAGTGAAAACAGCAACGGATATTTACATTCTATCCATAGCTGCGGAGTCCCACAAAGTCCCACAGTCTTACAAAATAGTGAGGCTCCTGCTGTGGGCAAATTCCACTTTTTTCAAAAATCAATATCTTTCGAATTGTTGATCTTTGCCATCTAGCTATGCTATATTTCAATAAAGGTAGAATGACTGCCAGACTGCGACCGCTGCATAGGTTACATAGAAGATGCTGTCAAGCAAATTTGGCTTTAAATTGTGTTACTTGCAAATAGATTATGTTTTATTAATTATGAGAAAATCGTTTTCATTCAGCTAAGTTACATATTTTCCCTTGGATGTTTTGCCTGATGATTCTAATATTATTCTCTGAAACTGAAAACGAATTAAACAACATTTGCCACTGGAAAATCACTTTGGAAATTACCTTTATTCATTTGATCGCATTTTGCAAAAGTGCAAATTTGATCGCATGCATACTTAACTTTTGCGCTGTGAATCCGTTTGTTCCAATGTCATTGGGTCAGGCTGTTTCCTCTTATGGATCTCCTCCAGGTCTGACGGTCGAGAACTGCTTCAGCTGTTTAGCTAAGCAAATGACAATCAGATACCACCGCTTCGTCTCAGGTCTACCCGCGGATGCCCATTCGGTCTTTTCGTCACTTCCAATTTCCTTTTCCTCCTAATTTGCACAATAAGCAATATCTTTGTCATTTTGTTTTTCGGAAAGGATGTGATTTTTGTAGTTTTGATCTCAGTGTTGTTCCAGTCTTCTCGATGACTATTATTCTTATGACTTTTCTCTGGCTATGATAAGACTTTTCGGGCAGACGTCACAAAATCTGCTTTACATGCTTACAACAACATTCTTGATGAGAGGAAGAAAGTGAGACCTATGTATCGACCAAAGTCATGGAAATATAGTGAACAGGGAGAAAATAAACAAAGAAGAAAGAAAACATGGTATCAAAAGGGGAATGATAACAATGTTCTTTTCATAGCAGCAACACCGAACTCAGTTCTCAAAAAAGAATGTGAAAGACAATTCAAGGAAAGCGGCTTGAGAATAATAATGAAAGTCATCGAGAAGACTGGAACAACCCTGAAATCAAAACTACAAAATCACATCCTTTCCGAAAAACAAAATGACAAAGAGATTGCTTATTGTGCAAATCAGGAGGAAAAGGAAATTGTGAAACAACAGGAATAACTTGTGAGATAGAGTGTGACAAATGTAAAGCAATATAAGTTGGTGAAACGTCGAGAAATGCAAGAACAAGAGGTAATGAACACATCAAACAATTAAAGGAAGGACAGGAATCATCTGTGTTATGGAGACACTGAAAACCAGCATGAAGGAATTGAGCAAAACTTCAACATGAACGTTACAGGAGTGCATCACAATAGCGCAATCGAAAGGCAAAAAGGCCGTAATTATTCGAAATGAAATTGATCAATGACAAGACAGAATGGAACCACGCAAATTTACCAGTTTTAACTCTACAACATAAGGTGGAATTGTATGAAAGTGTATCGTGGATGGTTTGAACAGTACTGTGCTATTTTGACTTTATTATCTTTGACTTCACTATCTTCCTCCATTCATCCATGATATTTTTATAGACATTTCCAGATTTGATTTTGAAATCTTAGTCGTTGTTCGATGAGATCACTGTCACTTAAAAAATCTGATTGAGAAGGGCTGTTCGCCGAAATATATATCACGAATAGAAACAAATTGTCTGTGTATCGAGAGATAAATCAATTTCATTTCCTTTTATCAAAATGTTATCTAAATCTTTCTTTATGCATGTAAATTCGGTTAATATCGCTAGAAATTGAAAATTAAAATGATGCCTGTTTTTTATGAAATTATTCATCTGATTGTGCCTGTATAATGTGATATTATTGTTGATCATGGTTGTTATATACTACTATCGTACAGCTTTGCAGAACATTTTGCAGTTTTATAACACCATTGCGAATGGCTTTCGCAACTATTTATTTGTTTTCTAGCCAGGCAAATCTCAAATGCAAATGCTGTTGTAAAAACGCATTTTCTTGATTTGAAAATGACAAAATTTACGGAAAATCGGATAATTTTGATTTCTATGCAATATATGGATAAAGGTTTATGCTGACCTGTACCAAAAATGCATGGAGCCTTCATCAACCAGGGATTCGTTTGCAGAACCAGCCGTGGTCCTCGCACTAGCCTTCACTTTGTCTGATCCTGAACCTCACGAACTCCACCGTAGCTATGCCACATATGTGCAGGTTTTCTTGCTACAGTCTGTTGAATTCAAGTTTCCATTCATTGAATTCAAGATTCGATATCCAATGTTCAACTTTCGATAACACAGATTCATGTTTCGATAACTATGATTCAACTTTCCATGATCATAGATTCAAGATTCCATATCATGGATTCAAGTTTCCATGATTTTTTTATCAAATTGGTTCACACAATTCTTCACATAATTTTCATTTCTATGAATATATGCGGATGACTTGGATCTCTATAGAACTTCAAAATTTTAAATTTAAGAATTATGTGCGAATAAATTGATAAATACTCGTAGACATTTGATTCACTGAGTTACAGTTATCATCGAATATAAAAATAAAAAATGAAAAGAGGCTACAGCAAAATATCAAACCATGACAAGGAGAGATTATTGAGAACCTACCTCTATGATCGCAATAATTTTAAGACTTTTTGTGACACAATGGGAATCAAGTATAACTCTGGTCATCGAACAGTTATGAGAGCATTAGAGCAGGAGACCCATCTCGTTTCACCTAAGAACTGTTGGGGAGGTAAACGATATCACAAGATAGGAAACGAGCACATTGACTTTTGATAAATAAGCTTGGGGATGATCCGCTGCTGGATCTGAACGACCTGAAATCAATTTTATCTGAAGCCAGAAACATCGAAGTAGATAAGTCAACGATCTCGCTGCATCTCAAAAATCGCTCCATTTCATACAAAAAGTGCTACTCGCAGCCAATAACAAGCGACACTATTTTCACGAAAGAAAAGCGCTTTGAGTATGCTCAACGGTACATGAGAGACATCTCCAATGTGGACAAATGCATTTGGGTCGACGAAACTAATATTGGTGTTTGGAGTCACTGCAGTCGAGGAAGAGCTGCAGTTGGAAACAAGGCTGTAATAAAAAGGACAGCGAGCAAAGGCGCAAACCTGAACATGATAATGGCCGTCTCTCATAATGACATTGTCCATCACACTATGAAACTCGGGTCATACAAGAAACACGATTATCAGACCTTCATTGCAGAGTGTTGCATGAAGCAGGGCAATCCATTATTGAGAGTTTCTTTCATCATGGACAATCCATCTATTCATAATGAACCAGATTTGTTCATTGATAGATCCGTGTTCCCAAACATGAACACTCATAAATTGAGTTCATACAGTCCACAATTGAATCCAATTGAAGAGTCTTTTTCAGTCATCAAGCATCACGCAAAGAAGTTCCTGAACACAAGCCGCGACAGACTCCTAAACAAGCCAGAATCAGTAACTTGGGCATGTCACAAGGAATCTGTCTTGACAGATGCTATGAATCATGGTCTGAGCCACTTGACAGCTGATGTCATTCAGAGTCAAATAACGCATATGAACAAGTTTCTTTTAAAAGCTATCAATCGTGAAAGCTTCTTCTTGTGATTTCTGGCAGTGTTCCATAGTACCACACAATTGCATGTTTATATTCTGCATTACATAGCATGTACTTTCATGAATTGTTTTATAGACACAAGAATCATCGCATGGAAAGATGAAAAAGGGAACTGCATGGGTCAGAAACAAATTTAGCAGAAATATAGCAATTGGAGCTAAGTGCAGATTATAATCAAATAAATAATTATTTTACAAATTGTTTGAGAAAAGTAGCTGACATGTAATTATCGCAAATAAGTATAGAATCAATTAGCAACAAGTCAATAGTTAACACTCATTCAAATATTAAACGCATACAATATTCAAATATACTGTTATCAAATACTTGAAAGACATTTGTACACATGTCCCACTGGGATGGGCCATGGAGCTATAGACCTTTGAGGTTAATATACCTTGAATCAAAAATTGACGAAGCTCCCACTAAATTGACATCCCAAGACTGTCTCCATTCTTCCCAGCCGTCTTGAACGGGTAAAGTCTAAATCCTGGAACTTGACCTTGTGATTTTTTTGCTTGTGTTTTCTGTTTGCTGTATTATACTTGAATTTGATAAGATTATACATATGATAATACAGCAGTCTGCTCTGTGCTTCATATGACATGAAACTGCGAATATAATTAATGAAATAAAATATGTATAATCAAAATTTAAAAATGACATTCATCTTTTTGCTATACAGTGGTTTAAAGATGAAAAGTAGCAGCAAATTGACAATTTCTGAAGTCAAAGTTAAAACCCCTGAAGTCAAAGTTAGAAGTTCTGAGATCAAAATCAAAAAATCTTAAGGCAAAGTTAGAAGTTCAGAAAATGAAGTTAAAACTTCTGAAATCAAACTTGAAAAAGGTGTAGACACTGCATCGGAATTCGCACGCGGAGATGATTTTTTGACAATATGTTAATTTTGAAGTTCTATAGAGATCCAAGTCATCCGCATATATTCATAGAAATGAAAATTATGTGAAGAATTGTGTGAACCAATTTGATAAAAAAATCATGGAAACTTGAATCCATGATATGGAATCTTGAATCTATGATCATGGAAAGTTGAATCATAGTTATCGAAACATGAATCTGTGTTATCGAAAGTTGAACATTGGATATCGAATCTTGAATTCAATGAATGGAAACTTGAATTCAACAGACTGTAGTCGCAATAATGGGTTTTCTGGGGTCTACATCCTATCAGTCCGTACACAGTGTCAGTGAGCATTGTTTTATCATTGGTGGTACTCAGATGACACAGATAATGTCCGCTTTCTTTTGCTTACACACAAACGAAAGGTATTTTCACATTTTCTCAAACGAGTTTGATCTTTTGGATCTGCCAACAGTTGCAGAGAAGCCGTCTGTAGCTCTAGAGTTCAAGACTTTCAGAAAACATTGAGATCCTGAGCATTTAGTCATGCTTACTTGGTAACCAATCAGTAGTGGCGCCATGTCGCTAGAGCTAGGGGTACATAAGAAATGCAGCGCCGACAGTTTTGTATCATAGATTCGATAAGCTTCATTTGAAAAACACTGTTAAAAACAAATGCTGAAACGAAAGGATTTTGACAAGTCTTTACTAAAATGTTTTTGACGTGGATAAGACCCTTAATGTCAGAATCTTCCATGAATAACTTCATCGTCTTGCAACCATTTTCAAACCGTCCAAGACCGTTTTTGTACGTCATTGGCCTTGAAAGGTGTAAGTAACTGTAACCGAGAGGATTTCACCTCTTATCACAATTTATAGTAAGCGATATCACATCTTGATACATCTCTATTCAATGAACTCCTTTGGTCAGATTCATGAAGCAATAATATCATATTGTTGAAGAACCTTTTTAAAGTCTTGTGTGGAAACCGATGCTGTTTTAGTTTCAACAGATGCGTGAAGGCGCGATCACAAATATGAATTCATAAGGCCATTCATCTTTTGTGCGGAATGTAAACTGCTGACCTGCATAGGCGTAGGTCCGCTGTTGTACAGGTGTTTGATGATAGCATTGCTTCGCTCACAATGTTGTTATTGCATTCCAGAGGATGTCAAATCTCTTATCTGTTTAACTATTTAAATTCCTTCGATTGTAATCCTTTCAGAAGCTGCATTATCTTTGGATTAAGTAATCCTGCTGAACAATGATTGATTCGCCTTTCTGTCACTGACACTGTTGACCATAATATTGTAATTTGTTCGGGAACCGGTAGGTAACACTCACAATTTTGGGCGTTGGTCAGAAAAAGTCTGAACTTTATATCCATTGTACGCGTGCTACTTATTTCAATTTAAATTTTGATAATTACTTCAAAACCAAAGAAGTAGGAAATTCCGACCAAAATTTCAATCATATAGCTTGATTGTTGATTCTTCACATCTATCACAATGAAAATCAAACTTCTTACTAGGAAGTGCACCCCATCACTATTTGAAATAATTTGAATACCAATAATTTCTGAATGGAATAACCGACATGCTCGATTTTCAGAACATTCATTTATGTAAATGTATCACTGATGGAATTAGAAATCATCAAAGTGATGCTCTGGACTGAGTTGACAAGATATTTACAAATTGACAATATTAGTCTATATCAGCTCGTCGTTTCTGATGGAATCTGGGTTGATAAACAGCGAAAAGCGTTGTTGAGCTCAGCAATTACCTTCAGTATTCAAATTTTGATACTTTACTGATCTGTTGACGAACTCTTTCGAATTGGTATTTGATTAGTTGGCATGAAATTAATTGATCTGACCATTGGTTCAGAAGAAAAGGAGGGGTGGAGCAGGCTGTCGTTGTATACATGTGCCTGGATGCTTATGGAAGACTTTCTGTGTGTGCTCATTGTTCAGTTTCTACTGAGAGGAGTACTCATAAAAATATACAGTAAAGGATAGCTGTTTTCTAATAATTGCATGTAAACTGAATGTGAATTTTATTTTTGACTTTTAGCACTTTTCTGATTTGATGAGTTTCATTAAAGTAAATCCTAAATCTTAAGTATCCATGCATTCATCAACAGCCAATTTTTTTCAAGAACACTAATAAAAACGAACTTTACATAAAAGACAGAGATCATTTGCTGATATCGGTTATAGTTGAAAGCTCACTAAGCATGTCATAAAATTTCAAACTGCAGTTTTTCGACCTTTTGCTGAATTAATTAATTAATTGCTAATAATTAATAAATTAATTGCTGGCAACATGGCGCCCAGCTTTGGTTAGATGATGAGCATTATTTATAGCTGATTGAATTATGAAAACCAAAATTATCATCACAGGTGATTGAATGTGAAAACACCAATACAGTTGCAACAGTTGGTTCGCATTTGAGCTCCTGGCATTTACGGCACTGGAGCAGAATCAAACTTGGGATGTCGAGCTGTTCACTGATCTTCTTCAATGACTCTACATGTAGTTGGTGTGTTTCATATCCTCATCTTCAAGGTTTTGAAACGCATTTGATCGTATATGACGCAATTTATGAGAATAGCAAAATAAATTACAAGTTGAGAATTGCCATTGAGTAAGTGCTTATGAAAGTGATTCACGGACGATAACATGTTGGACAGAAGAGAAATCTGCTCATTGTAATAAAAGAAAATCGTCAATTTAGAGCTGAGCAACATCGTAATGAAATGTCTGGTAGTGCGTGGTACTCCTTCCTATCATAATAGGACCTTGTGGATTCGGATGCTAAACTGAATGTCTTGACCTATTGTGGCCGTTTATGTCAGTGCATCTAAGTAAATATAATTTCGACTTTAGTCAATAGAATGGAATTTAGTTGAATAGTTCACGGTTTCCGTACCAGAGGAGATGGTCACTGTGTCTGTCGACTATCCGCTTCACTATCTCAGTTATATAGCCCAGCAATCCATCTTCCGCTCTGCTGAAGTATAGTTGACAGGAGACTCACTCAACATAATGATTTTACATAATCTAAAGTGACTGGGTCCACACGAAGCTTTGAAATGTGAGTGCTTGGACAGTAGTCGGGTTTAATTAGACTATCACTGACATCTTCGGTTCCCTCATGCTGTCAACTGACATCATTTCAGTCTCAAGTTGGAATCACATTCATCTGCCTTCCAACAGCGATAGTCAGAATGCTTCGATTAACCCAAGAAATCCGGCTGTAGATCTCCTTCATCGCTTCGCGTTGTTACTCTTGCTGATGATCTTCCGATACTTGATGAAATTACAAATGCGCATGCGTTGGATTACATTCCATCATAAGTACATGCGGTAACTCTTGGCAAGCACTTAATAAGTTTCTTCAATCATGCAGGAGGTGAACGGTCATGCTGACAGTATGCAGGCAGCGTGTATTTGATTTCCATTCCGACAAATACTTGCCATTGTCTACTTCAAGTTGTAACTTATTGTTATGAGGATAGTAATTCGGAGGCTAGAATCGGAATGGAGATTCCGCCTGAAAATACTGTTGGCGTGGTAAGCATTTCGGATATCTATTGCAATGTCTGACAAGGTTGCATCGATACCGTGTCTCAGCCCCTAAACATGCTTAAAGTAAATTTATTCCCGCTTTCTAGAATCACGTTCACCTTTGGGTCGATGATCCTATCCTGTTTGTATTACTACTTTGAATGGTGGTCACCTACGGTGACTATGTTGCGTGAAATCATCAAAATAGCCAATGTTGTTTTAAAAGCGATGCCACACATCACTTTTAGCGACTGCATCCTTCATATCTGCTACCTTGAAAATGCAGCATTGAAACGTTCGTCATGCTACAGCTTCATCTGAATGCATGACAGTGGCTTAACGATTATTAGGGCGTGTTGCGCACGCATTCTTGGATGTGTGCATGCAGCGACCGAGAGTTCCTCGTCATTGTGGAGAGGAGGCATCAAATTTCCATCGCCGATTAACAACTGCTATGTACCATTTGCTCAATTGTTGTGAAGCCACTGTCATTGTATCAAGCACCACTCTGAGTAAGTAAGCTGAATAATGTCCACATGTGCGCTGGAATATCGGTAAATTTCATAAATCTGCCAGTCAGTGTATCGTATACTGTACAAAGTAGTAGTTGCAAAACTGCAAACGTATTGGTATCAGATTAGATACCATATATTTTGCAGGACGCATGACCACTAGTTTTCAGGAGCTCCCTCATTGTTTGAGCAAACGCTTAACTTTCTATTGAGGAAAATCATGATTGCATCTCTTCGTTATTTTGTGCCCATCAGTTAACACCGACTACCTGAGATCGTGATTCTAGAAAGCTTGAAGGAGGTGAATAAATAAATGTTTAGCATCGATAAGGTTTGGAGTCATAGTATCGTAATTTCTTGCCGTGAAGCACGTCAAAGCTCAATCCTTAATGATAATTCATTGTTTTCTGATGAATTGTTAAGGATTCTCACTGAATTCGTGAAACCTATGACCTCAGATCAAAATACAGCATTTTTCGAATAGTCTTCTTTGGCTATAAATGTCGTTAGAATCTTCCCACGCGAGATGTAGGTGTGTAACGTCTTCTTTCTCAGTTGCTTGAACTTCAACTGAAGCGGATTTCTTGGAAAATTAAGTGATTTGATGTATTGACTTATTTTTTTGTAACAGTTCCACGAATCATCTTCCTCTCCCAAGAGTTGCATTTATTTACAAGTAATGTAATGCATTTCATGTCTAATCAGTAGGTATTACCGCATCAGACATTGTGAGCACTACTTTTTAATTCCACTTTCAGAGAAATACAAGGAAATTGAGCAGATATCGTCAAAGCCCCCCAGCGCTGATGAAAGCTTATTGGATATGAAATCCGTCCCTACACAACAAGCATTGCCTTGGCAGAGAAAACAGGAATTTCGACCAATTCGTCCACGACTGGGAAATTATCAAAAGTCCGTGACTGACGGCGAAATTGAAGCCAAGAGTAATACTGACGCCGATGAATCATTATTCAGGACGAGCAATGAAGGCTTGGATAATGAAGCTGCTCATCTGATGGAAGGGATGTCCAAGATGCGTGATGACATGGTGAAATGGCGACGAAAGCAAGAATCCAATGAGATAGAAATCGAGTCGGTTCTTTCTCAAAATCGATCGTCTTCTTCATCCCTTCATTCGGGAGACTCAAATGTAATCAATGTGAAGGAAAAGGTGAGTAAAAAAGTATAAGTGGGAGAATATACTATTGCTGTCATTATCATTTCCAATGCATTTGTTCTACTGTAGAATATCATTTCAGTCTATTATCTAAGAAATACTTTTTTAAAATTGTTGTACTTTGCCGTTATCCCTCCATTTCCCGTTTTCCTGACCAAGCTCAGTCCTATTCAAGCGTGTAGGTAACTTGTGACTACTCCATGAGTGACAGTAAATATTCATAATGGATGTCTACTGACGAGTTTGAAGTTTGATATGATTGAAGTGTGAAACCGCAGATTTCTTAAGAGCCTGAAGATCGGATTGTTGGCATCAAAGTTCTTTATGTTGGACATAAAATGTAGTCCTATGGTGTTTCAGATGACAAAACATCTTTCACCAAACGTGTTAATGCAAGGACTAACTGTGTATCTGATTTTTACCATTGATATGTTCTCAATATGCACCAAAATGCAATCAAAATACGGAAACTTATATTCTTCTGTCACATCGCACGTTTAACGGTATTGTCTCAATAATTCCTTTGTCAGTGCCATGTCTCCATCCAAACAATTAAGTTCTGATTGCTTGATGCTTGATAATTGCAGGTCATCTCCACATGTTTGCAATTTTGCATACAATTTAAGCAATCGCCACAAAACTTCAGATAATTGTAGATGAGTCTATTTTCTTTCAACATGCAAAAACTCATGCAGATTAAATAACTATTTCAAGAGCAAGCGCCGGCTCTGGTATGAAGTGTTAACTGTCTCTTACTGGTCAGGTACCGCATGAGTGAGATATTCTCTCCAACGTTCATGACGACTTCTAAACACAGTGACCTTGTATAGTTTCAGCCACATGATTCCACATGATGATGAACCACATAGTTCTTGGTCATGAGAAAGACGTGCATGCATGTTGGAAAGATGCTCTCCATCACACTAACCTCTCTCATTCAAAAAGTACTCACACGAACTGCATGAAATTTTGCATGTGGATAGAAAGTACCATCAGGTACGTGGATCTGAGGTCTTGTAGTGATTGGTTGGCTTTACCAGGTTTCAGAAAACGTTGGGGTGAGAACCTACGAGCGCCCGGTCCTTACCTGTCGATTACTTTGTAAAGAAGCAGCCTGATTCAGAGAAGATGATCTTCAGTATTTTTTATGCTTGTGATGATGCAACACTTCAGTTCCAATATGTAGCCGAACTGAGTTGGCATATGTTTTAAACGAATACCTTCGCAGTGATTCTGGATATGGTGCATGATGGCAACCAATTCAGGATCGCAGGTTAACTTCCTTTCTTCTTTGGTTAAATCAAATTACTAGGTTAAGATCAAATGCTCAGTTCATCAGCAAGTGAGCAATTCAGAACATGCTTTAGACTTGTGGTTTGACACGCATTTAAAGAAATGTCTTGGATGGAGCTTGCGCATAGTTCAGATTCGTTGGTGGTGTCAGATAGCTCTCATTAGGTGTCTTAGTTCATGCCTATAACATCATAAGTCTGCTTCACGAATATTATAGCATTATAATTATTATAGACATAGATGCTAAGAGATGCCACCCAAAGTGCGAATGATAGTAAATCTGTGTCTCGTCATGAATCATCTACATTTCTAGCGCATGATTTCGCACGTCATTTTCTAATTGGAAACCGAAAGTGATGCAGGTGGAAGGAGTTACCACCGTAGAATGATTTGCTAAAACACATTTAACTTATTGCTCGTCGTTCTAGAAACTGAAATGTAGAATGAGTCGATAGGCATGGAGATGAATCGAACTCTGCTATTTTTTCCATCAGATTTTGACGATTGAGATTCAGATGAATCAATCGGCTGACATTTAATGCCAGCGAGCAGCAACATTTTATCTCCTTACTCAAAAATAACAATACTTACTCCAAAAACGCAAAATCTCATTTTATATGTTGTCCAAGCAGAAATTCCTGTCTACCAGGGTTGCCAACTCGGTCACTATTTAGTGACCGGTCACTAAAGGTCACTATTTTTTCCCAAGTAACTAAAAATAGTGATCCCTTATTTCAAAACTAAAGAGAATTGAACAATAAAAAATCACTAATTTAAGTATGAATATATACACATAAAGTATAAAGACAAATTAAAAAAATCAACGTAGTCTCAAGATAAAATTGTTTATTCACGAATTTTCGTCTAAGACTTCATCAGGTGAACGAAGTAAATGTACATGAAGTGAAATGACATTACATTATAAAGAAAAGTAACAAGAGTTCAACACGTGTATGCCCAGGCGGCATCATTATCTTCTCACATTTATCTGAGGCTTAACAGCTTCAATTGTTGACATTTCCACACGGCGGCGATGATAAGAATCAAAGAGCCCGCGGGAGATAATTGAAGGAGAAATATGGCGTAACAGAAGGGAGCAATTGTGTTTAATTTTAAAATGATGGAAAACTTGGCTGCTGGTTGTATGTAGGTGTTCATCAATTCTTTTTCTGAAAGTGCGATGCGTTTCGCCTACATAACTTTCCGAACAGATATTGCAGACAATTTTGTAGACAATATTTTTAGAATTGCATAAATTCTGGCCTTTACAAACGCAGCGACAAATACATAAAGTATCTATACATTAAGCTCAGCTCTGTATGCGCTCGTATTAATGTTATACCTGAATGGGCGTATTTCAGAATGAAGAGAAACAAATAGAGAACAAAAACATCCACTCCAAAAGCAAGGCTCATTTTCAAGCACAGCACAAAAGTTCTTGGGTTGAAAAGCTCTTACTCTTTCAGCCCCACGAGATTCTTGGATGTTTTTCGAGTTTTGGAAACACTTCTTGACCAGTTTCCTGTCGTCTGCAAACTGGTAAAAATATGCAGCAGCAGTGATCTGAAAAGTATTTTCAGTCAACCACTCTTGCTGATTCATCTCGACCAATTTGTCATTCACCATAAACCTCTTTATGATCTCACATCTTCAACACAGGCCGATGGTTTGGGTGTACATGCAACTTAAGAACTCATTTTGGGTTTCCTGTCAAAGTTGCGATTTCGGATTGGAAATTCCATCTCTCTGCAACCGAGCGATTACTGTGACGAATGGTTTGATTGGAACGATGAACCGATCAGTGTAGAATCGAAAAACGATTCGCTTTTCTTCTCTGAAACGCATCGCCATGTCGAAACCAAATTGCTTGAATCCGATGATCAAGATTTGAAGAAAGTCCAAGATCTGTGGGTCTCGTACAACGAGGTGTTGTACCTTCGGTGCTTGAAACGGTTCAAAACTTTTCTTCAATCTGATGTAACTCTTGGATCTTACATTTTCTACGCGAAGAAGAAGAGCATCACAAACACTGACAAGAAAAATTTTCTGAGCTCTCCAAAGCATTCCATGTTCCAGCTTTGGCTGTCATTGATGAACTCTGCGACATGCAGTCCAAACATCCAGATGATACTTCGTTAACTCTCTCATTTCCAAAGCTGATGATCTTAGTTGAATCGTTTCTGCTGGTCGTTACTCACAACATGGAAGTCGAACGTGGCTTTTCTGCGTTGAAATCCGCTGAATATTTGAATCAAAGTAGGATGCGATCCTTTCTTTATGATTCTGTTCGTTTCGTGAGGGACCGCTTCGACCGCTCCAATTTTGAATGCTTTGTTCCGCCCGAACGTTTGTTGGAACGGATACAAAAGGCTGGAACACAGTACAAGAACGAATCCAAACAATTGGCTTTGTGCAGAATTGAACGTGCTTCTCAAACGCGCTCCCTTCAGGAATCTGTTGGCGTCTTCAAAAGACACACACCAAATGAACTGAAAAGAAACGTTCAAGCGGTGGACAAAGAGTTGAATGAGACGAGACAGCGAGTGGAGCATTTGGAAGAAAAGAAACGTCGCCTGCATTTGGAGCAACAGAATTTCTGAAAATATAATCGATTCAATGTTCTCGAATTGACTAAAAAGCCCTTTTTCGGTCTTCTCTTGCCGATGTGACCAGTCAATGTTTTTAAGTAGCTTTGAAGCAAATTTTTAAGTAGAGTAAATTGCGCTTGTTGTAATTGTAAAAATTGTGTGCATCGTTTAAATTGTAAAAATAAAAATTTCACATTTGGAAGTGTACGGTAATTAAATTATGTTGACGATCTGTGAACTGGATCTTAACTTATGTGACTTGTCTGGTTTCGAAATTATTTCGGTAGTACTCTTGGAAGTATATTTACTTCTTCTGCTAATTGTTTTCATTATATTGTGATTTTTTAACCTTACAAATATCCCGAAGAATCCTTGATAAGTATAAGAAAATACAGAGAGAAGTCAGTACATACTCGCAATTTTGATTTATCATTTATGTACATGTACATAATGTTCAAGAATCTTTCATACAATAAGATAAATTTATTATTTGAATCAACTTATAGTAAATTCGTTTTACACGTATACACTGCATTTTGTGATAATATGACATGGAAATAAACAAAAAACGACTTGTAGATTAAATATTGATCAACTTGCGTAAAACAGATTAAAATCATGTTTTTTTCAAATTCTACATAAACCACGAAGTATGGTCACTATTTTTGTCGATGTGAGTTGGCAACCCTGCTGTCTACAATGTATATGAAACCGCATGTTTGTGGGAGTGAGTGATGTTTTTTTTTCATCGTACTATTTTCATAGAAAATGCACGAAGATTTAGTAAATCAAGAATTTCCCAAAAATAGCAAAATTCAGAGTGAAATATTCATAAATATACCATGCTGGCCAGAAGTTTAACACAATTTTCAAAAAATTGTTATGTTTTCATGTAACAATATATTTGATGCTACAACTCAAGATAAGCATGTTATGATAAATGTATCCGACACATCACAATAATATACTATAGCAAACATGAATTCAACCCTTGATGACAAAAAGAATATCAATATTTAGTTGGCCCATCATGTGCTTGAGGACCTCTTCAAGCCTTAATGGCCTAGATTCGACCAGGCTGCGACAATAGTCTGGTGTGATTTCAGCTGTCCACACTTGACGTATTTTGTCCATCAGATCGCTAGTAGAAGACGGTTTAAGGTGTGCAACCTTCTTTTTGAGCACTGCCCAGCAGTTTTCGATAGGATTAATGTCGGGAGATCTTCCAGGCCAAGGTCCTAAAACAGTGATGTTGTTTTCTGATAGCCATCTCTTTACCGGGCGGGCTTGATGGCAGGGAGCCCCATCATGTTGAAATATATTGCAGTTTCTGATTGCCATGAATGGGAGCAACTTATCCTTCAGCACTTGAAGGTATACTTGACCGTTGATGGTTGTGCCAGGAGGCATGAACCAAAGCGATCCTCGCCCAGCCGCTTAGATCGTTCCCCATATCATGATACTTGTTGAGTGTTTGACACGCGGAATGGTGTAGCGTGGATGATAACGCTTTCCAGGAGGTCGGCGAACGGTAGTGGAGAAAGGGTAAAATTGTTTTACGATAGTTTCGTCTGAAAACATCACTGAATGCCATTGTTCTGGTGTCCAGTACCGAAACTTCTTAGCGAATTTGATTCTATCAGAAATATTTTTCTTAGAAAGTCTTGGGACACACGATGGTCGGTAAGATCGCAGTTTAAAGTCACACTGCAAGCGACGACGGATTGTTCTAGCACTGACACAGACATTTTCTGGCAATTCATTGAACAGAGACGACGATGAAATAGTGGGATCCTTCACTACGGCTCTTCTAAAAGAATGATCAAGTTTAACTGATGTGCAACGTTTTCTTCCAGATCTTTTCCTTGGAAAGTAACTCCCAGCTGCCTTGAAACGTGATAAACATCGAACAACAGTTGAGTGGGAAGTACCAAGACGTTTGGCGATCGAACAAAATGTCTTACCTTCTTCACGCAGAACCACCATTTGAGAAACTCTCGTTGGTGAAATTTGTCTCTTCTTACCCATAATTGCTGTGTTTCGAATGTCACTTCACAAAGTATCTCACTATATGTTAGGTACGCTTCTAATTCAAAAATTCAAAACAAATATCTATGTAACTCATCAATAAATGAAGTGACGATGTGGACGATATTGTTGATGCACAGCTGGAGACAAGAACGAAAACTGAGCGAACAATGAGAGTATAGTGATAAAAAAATGCAATTGTGTTAAACTTCTGGCCAGTATGATAATTGCATATAGTGATTCACGGTCAGATCATCAGTCATGGTACTTCAGGAAATACAGACCTTAAGCAGTGGCGCAAGGGATGTCGATCATTTCTTGGAATCTGTATTGCGAGTATATTATGTCATTTGATATTGAGGAGCATTTGCAAGGATTATCCATGCGTGAAACACGTGAGAAAAATGTAAGAAATTTGACTCATTGTGACAATGGCGGATACTGAGAGAACGTCCGAAAATGATGTTTTATGCAAGAATACGTGTGAAGTAGCGCTGAGAATGAATGACAGCAATTTTTTTCGATTACACACCACACAGGCATATCAAGATTGGTTTGACTGTGTTGTTATGTTTCCTTGTTCTCCTGAGGTCAATTAAAGATTTTATGCGTGCTACTTTCACGCATGAAGACATTTCCGGCTGAGTGCCCATGGACAGGGGAATTACATGTTAGCCTCTGCATGCATATTTGCAAAAACCTCACCGATGAATGTGTGTGAAAAAAGACATTTTCCCGTGCGGATTCTTCAGTAGTTTTTGAGTCAATATCCCGCCTTCTGACTTAAAAAATATTTCAATTAAATCTTTCTAATTTTCTCGGTCACTCAGTTTTGCTGGGAACCGTACTGAAGCCAGAAAAGTCGAATAAGAAATGGGAGTGACGGAATAACTTGTGCGATGAAACTTCACGTCAATGAGTCCGAAGTACACATTATTTGTAAGCCTCAATAGATAGAAGAGATGTTGGGGAAAGAACCTTGGAGTTTCAACAATGGGGAGGAAATAGATACGTGGAAATCAACTGCAGACACATTGGATACTCTACCAACTACTCAGTAACAAACCTGAGTTTACCATGATAGTGAAATCCATGCTGCAGACAGGTAATTTCATTTCTTTGGTATTTCAACATTAACTTTTTGCTTGCATGTCTCTTCTTTCGTGGAATAGAATCAAATGAATCTCTTCTGGTCAGTTAAACCATTTAATTTGACGCAGCCAGCTGCTGGTGTAAAATGACTTAAATGTTGAAAAGAGCTTATGTACTACATGATTGATAATCATGTAATCTTGCATGGATGCTGTAGAATCGTAGATCATCTTCAGCACGTTCTACATTTTATATGAAATTAGTATGCATTAAATTTACTTCGGCTACGTTCTGGTTAACTCGTGAAAGTGTTGTATTCTAATCGGGTCGGGGGTAGGGTCATTGTTCGTTGAAACTACACGTACGAGTACCTAGTTCACTTGCAAAGAAGTGTATGCAAGATAATATCTGTTAAGATCAGCGATAACATTAACAAACTATGTACAAACGTAAGGTCAGTGAGACGTCCAAGGGAGGCTTATGCAAAACAGGGAAGCAGTGTAGAATTGAGAAGTAAATGTGGTTGACAAGGAAACTGTCCAATTATGTCAATATCGACGTTATGACGATTCTTCGGATCAACAAAATTGTCGCAACGTGTATGTGCAATTGTGTAGAAGGAAGCGGAGGATAACTTGCGACTTATTATATCAGCAAGTCAATGATGATTTTGTTGATTGTTATCGGTGATGTGAGAAAATGTGAGGAATTTGATGTTCTTATGTTGGAAAATGTGAGGAGTATTTTTCTGATGTGAGAAAATGCGAGGTAGTGGTTTTTTCTTCTGTGAGAAACGTGAGGAATATTGTTCTGATGAGAGAAAATGCGAGGAAGTTGTTTTTTTTCTGTGAGATAATGTGAGGAATTTGTTGTGTTTCTGTGAGAAAATATGAAGAATTTTTTTCTGATGTGAGAATATTGTTGTGAAATATTGTTCTGATGTGAGAAAACGTGAGGAATATTGTTCTCCTTTGAGGAATATTGTTCTGATGTGAGAAAATGCGAGGAATTTGTTGCTCTGATGTGAGAAAATGCGAGGAATTGGTTATTGTGATATGAAAAAATGTAAGGAATTTATTGTGATGTGAGAAAATTTGAAGGACATATCATTGTGATGTGAGGACTTGATTATCTGAAGGGATCATCCTTGCAATTGCGAAATTAAATATTTCATCGTTTCACTTTCGATCGCCGCTCACACGTCTGATTAAGTTACTATTAGCTATTCATTCAGGAATCGTTTTATCTTCTATTTTAAATTCTGAAGAGAAAAAGCTCAAGTTGGTGGTTAATTTTTCATTTTGACATTCCATATCAGATAATCGTCGGAAAGGATTCGATATTGTCTATTTCCTAAGTATTACTGTTACGTTATATCTTGTTTCCCCTTTAATTGGTGTTGGTAATTTTACTTGAAGTGCATGTTCCATCCCCTCTATATACACATGTGTTCATCGATGCATGTGTCATCTAGCTCACTTGAGTGCTTGTGTGCAATGATTGTGTGTGCTCAGGAGGAGATACGAACGGACGAAAGCTGCGAGCGGCCTACTGCTGACCTTCCACTTGGTCCTCCGGTACGGGACTCGCGCGCCCGTCACGCTCATCAACAAGTTGCGGAGAGCAGCAGCTCGGCGGAGCCAGCATCGAATGCGGCCGGTGTAATGGAAGTCCTTGACGGCCATGTGGATGCGGTGAATCTTGAGGTACAGACAACTAATGAGTAACAGACCTCACTGCACGCTCTAAACTTTCTCATTGTGTTGCGTGACTTCTTTGCTGGACAGATTGTCCGCCAATTCCTCTGCTTCCAAATACTCTGACGCATATATTGATTGATTTCTACGCTATTCATTTAACGGCAAATCTTTTGAAGGATCATATTTATAATGATAGCTGCTTCTCACAATGATTTGATCAACTTGTCAAAATAGGAATGAGCTATATTACTTTGATTTCTAATTAATTACGTTTGCAAATATCTTGATTACTGAATATCTGTTATCAAATAATTAATTCAATGATATAATAAATGGAGACATAATGAAACTTTCCTTGAAGTATGATTGATCATGCACTGTAATTGTGGATTACAGGAGGAGGAGCATCTTCCACTTAAAAATCGAGTTTTTATATTTGTGGTGTGTAAGTATTGTCCACGCCATCATTAACGCTTAGAACAGTAATGGCCGCTTAGGAATTGGGATTGTTGAACAAAATTTGCTATTGTTTGGATAGGCGACGTTCATGGGGTGGGGAACATGTATAATTTACGATTACGTAATAGACATAGATAATTAGTAACTGATTATTCATGTCGTCAGAGAATAGAATACTTGATAATTCTTCAATGGATCATTGACGTAGATGTTTACGGCAAGATCTTGGCAATCAAAGTGTATCTGCCATAATCAAAGACATAGGTCTTCGGTTCGTGAAGAGTTGCAACATGGAGCCCTCAGTAATAACCGAAGGATTGGAAGCGACCTATGCATGCACGTGAGAAGTGGTGTAATTACATCCAGTGTGACATTTCCGGTAATATCAAGTTATGATTACAGGATATATCGGTCACATATTTGTATGCCCCCATATTACATGCAACTCACAAATTTAATATTATAAATATTACCCTCATTCAATATTATTCAACCCCCAAATTTATATGCAGTGGTACTGCACCATTTTGCATTACTTCGGCAAGTACAAATTGTTTGAAATCCCCATAGGAATATTCAATATAGGAATTTATAAGGTTGCAGTTAGAAAGCTGACAATAAGAAAATAGTTTGCTTTATCAGTTGAAAGAGCCCTTGTCACTGGTGACTGTGAACAACACCGCAGTTTGCCAGTGATCGACCCATTAGGCGTCTCCAAACTTTTTTCAAATAGTTCGCTGTCACAGCACATGATGTGTTCCATGTGCAGGTCGAGGTGAAAGTCACAAAAGAATAGCATTGTCTGCTTATTCACTCAGTGTAACAATAGTAAATATAATGCAGATACAGGCGAGTTTTAATTGATCCTTAAAAATGATGAACTGTTATTTAAATTTTCACATTGTTATTTATGAAGACTTATTATTGTACATTACAGATACTTAGTGCTAGTTTGACATTAAAATATGGGATCGGCGATCAATTTTCATTGATTGGCCTCTCATGTCATGATGACAATCAGTACCTGTAAGTTGTTAAAAAGCGTGGAATAAGCATTGGAACTACCATTTAGCAATAGAGCAGTGAGTGTGACGTCGACTTACTCCTAACAATTATCTTTGACAATCCATGTGTTTCTTGGTTTTCGTAAGGGCGTGTCTAAAATAGACACTATCGATTACCGCAGACGTCAAATGCGCAAATGACTGCCTGTCGTTGTTGCTCACACATGATCTGATACAATGACAATTTGGTGAACCAAGTAATGATAGTCAATGTATTTGCGGTATTTATACTTAAGTTGAAGCATTTGCGCTTGATTAGATTTCATAAGTCAAAAGTCCTGCACTTTAATCTGCTATATACAAATGGCTGTAATTCTTAGTTATTAGTTAGGTTCATGAAGTTCTTTTGACTTGCAATTTCAAGGTTTCTTTGTGTGAAACCTTGTGAATTGCTGTTAGGTATTTGTTACTTCATTTATATAGAAATATACAAGAATCGAATATTAAACATAAATATATAGATGTCATTCCTAGTTTGACAAGTTTTTTCAAGCATGCTGTGCAAACGATGATTTTTATTACCATGTCGTAGCTATTTGCTCTGACACACACACACACACACACACACCTTGATCACAAACTGACAAATAGAAGCCTGAAAATTTAATTGCCTGAAATTGATGAACATTGCCTCCGATTTCATCTGTCGGCGGCCTGATGTGAGACGATGGGGAAAGTGCCGCGGTGCAATACAGCCTCAGTTACACGGTAAATGCAACAGCATGTTATAGCAATGACATTCATCCGGCTATGCTTGCTGCTTGTTACGATTGTCCTGTATGGCTTGACGCAGGAATTTCAATGCTTAAAAGCCTTTTCCATGTAGTGTTTGCTTTGAGAATTTGATTACCTTGTTTGCATTTATGAATTAAAATTCTCTGAAAATGAAAATAATCATGTTTATTCAGTCTGCAATCACAATACTGCTAGTCATTTTTACGTAACTGAAACACACATTTCAGATTGCGTATTACTAAGTGTTGCCAATACTCTTACTTTTATCTTGCTTGATGAAAATATGGAACTCACTACAGCATTTGCCTACTACTATCACTGTGAACTTGTCACATACATGTATTATAACCTCTCATATATCATTCCACTATATAAACGATGTGAACGAGAGATGGCGTGATGGTATTTGCAATTATTATTATAAATCAGTCCTTTCAAAATTTTTGACTTCTGTTTCGGAAAATAAGTGAAGATTTTCAAAAAACATTCAGACACTGTCTGAGAAAGCTTTTCTCAGGTCGTTCATGTATCACAAACAGCAAAATTCCATGGTATTGAATCCCATCTCATCTCCTTGTGATGCGGTGCATTCGCCATAGTAACCATTACCGTGAATAAGCCATCAAAGATAGCACACGACGATTTATGTCTCCTAACATCTTGAAAGTCATCAAAGTTTAAAATGTGTAAATTATCATGGGCATGTATTTGGATATTTAAGTAAAGTAATATGGACTTAAAGCGCACAAGATGGATTGGGATCGAGTGTTAGTCATAAGTGGTTTATTACCAAAACATGGACAAACATTGGATAAGCATTAACATATCAACATCATGGTAACATGTGAAGGAAAAAAATTACAAATCAGCCGAAAGGAAGGCAAGGTTGCGAATATAAGATGCTGCAATTCTTCTCATTATCTGAAAATTTTCAGAGATAGTTATTTCGTTTCGCGATGTAGTTTTTGTTAGAATAATTACATACATCTTTGCATCGTGCACATTTATTCTCGATTAATTGTTCTAACGTTAACATACAATCATCGAATGTACAATATGACCTAACTGTCCCATGTCCTAAGTCTTCCCAATTATTAAGCATTATTAAGATGAGGTGAACCGACCAGGGTGCATCAATAGATATCAAAATCATATTTATAAAAGACTAAATGTAAACTTTTAGAGTAGGAAAATGTCTCACCTGTAATGATAGAATTACAAATCCTAAGGATTAAGGTTGGGATTAAGAAATCACTAGGTGCGGAGACGGGGACGGAGACGAATGTATTTTGAATTAGAGTATCTCAACCGCGTCTGAGGACTAGGCTTAATGTGTTTGACATAGAATGCTAAGATTGCTGCGTCTCTGGTTTCAAAGGAGCAAAGTTCGAGGAGTTTGATGAGTGCAACTGCAGAGCAAGTAGCGCCTTTCGTCGAATGGGTCTCCTATTTTTCATGCGCAGTCATGTGAAGTTAAGACAACGTTCAAGGAATAGCGGAGACCGTGTAATGGAATAATGTAATTGGGCGAAATATTGTTGCAATTGAGTTAAGAGTGGCAGAGTAAAGTAGATTCTCAGGGCGGACAGTTATTTATTTATTTGGTTCAGCGGTTCCCAAATTCATTTTTTCGCGATCCATTTTAATGAATTAATGTGCTAACTTTTTTTAGCCTCCTAGGTAGGCCAACATGTGAATATGAAGTGCGTTACAAAAGCCAGTTCGTTGTATTGCATAGGACAAGTAGTGTCATTGCAATTTATGAAGTCGCTATTGCTTTGACTTCTTTGCACGATGACCCCCTTTGGGAAAACCTGATTTAGTTACTACAACCGGAGATACCTGTTTTGAGATGTAGGTGGTTTCGTCAGTTCGAGTTAGAAATATACAATGAATTAAATTAAAAAGCGTCAAATTGGCATGCAAAAGATATGCGTCTGACAGGACTTGAACCTACGAAAAGGTATTTCCGTATACGAAAAAGAAGGTGATGCTTTTATGGATACCCATTTTTTGAAAAATCACTCCTTTCCGTTCCACAAGCTTTTACAGTTTCCTTGATTTAAGGAATTTTGTGATTTCAGTTTAGATCAGTGATTGGATGATATGTTGAGACCTATTACCGAAAGCAAATAATACACAACCAATTCATATATAAAGAAAATAAGTTGAAGACAATTGATGATTTTACTCTGTTACTTAATTATGCTCGAGGTTATACTCCTACTTTCCTTAAGACACTTAGTTCTATTTGCTTGTGTCATTCACTTACTAAAGTGAATCATTTTCTGCTAAACTAAAATAGCATATGCCGCAGATATGTTGACGTCGTTAAGTGACGGTTTTTCTTTTCCATACCGCATCTTTTATAATCGTCAGAAAGCGACCTGTTATTCAGATATGAAACAGCATTGACTGAATTATAGGATGATAGTTAACCTCAACAAGCCAGAACTGTTTGACTTGTAGAAAAACATACTTCATGCTTAATCTAAACAACGCAATCAATAAGAGATCTCAACTACGGAACAATAGTCTATTCTGTTATGCCAATATTTGTGATGCCATATCCTTCTTTTTGTAAAGTTGAATGACTTGATTGAAGACATGATTCACAGCGTTTGACAGATTAAAAAAATACACGGGCTCTGATTTTCGCTCCACTTCCCCTCACGTTTTTATGTCAAATCTTGTAGTACATCATTCTGATCTGGTTAATTTACACAAACATGCATGCTTGTTGCAGAATTAATTGTTGATTGCTGTCGAGATTTCGGCAAATTACTTTGTATTTTAGCTGTAGTTGTTTTATTCAGTAGAGTCAAGCGATAATTTTTAACTTCTACCAATTTCCTATTTTCTAATGAAGTTCCTCACATGCTTTTCCTTCATGGCTTCATGTATATTGAAGAAAGTTTCCTGCACTACTCAAATTAGTGAAAGGCCTTACTAATATTTTGAATTACAAATATGCTTGATGCGTATCATCCTTTTATTATAATGTATCCCAAGGGTTGACTCACTGGTTTTAGAGACTTCACTTTCGGGAAGATCCGCTAAACTGAGTAAGTTATGCAGAGAAAGCTCGCTTTTTCATCAAAAATGTCCATGTATCAATGCAGTAGTACACAAGGTCAGGTAGGAATATTTTTCTGGACAAATTCTGAAATGTAGTTATAGTCTGACTACCAGATTAACTTCCAAGCTGAATATGTAAAAAAGGAATTATGGTTTTCCCCATTTTGTAGCTTGAACAGTGCTGACTTTTAACTGGAGCGTTCCTATCATTTAGCCCGGATGGCCATCCTGCCGACTTTCAGTGATACATGCGAAGCTCGACCACTAGACCGAAAGATCGCTAGGCCAATCACGAAACCACTGTGCCACGGATCCCACTAATTGAATCTTTCATGCAACTCACATGAAATGGCCAGTTTGTCTATTTAGCGGTAGTAGTAACAAAAGGTCCAGAATAAACACAGCGCGCCCCCCCCTCTGGAACGACAGAGGTTGTGGTCTGTCGTGGTGTGCCGGCCAGGTGGGTTCACAACATGTTCGCTGACTCCCCCCCCCTCTGCAACGACAGAGTGTGAGACTCGAGTGAGTTGGTCCGACCGCCTGGTTGACTTGGGCGACCGTCTAGGTTGACGTGGGCGACCGTCTAGGTTGACGTGGGCGACCGTCTAGGTTGACATGGGCGACCGCCTAGGTTGTCTTGGATGGTGAAACGGTGGCCAGATTCGGATTCAGCGTCAAATTCTGCATCTGTGATGTGATTTCCAGCTCAATCAGCGAGAAAAACTGTTTCTTCAAAATTTCGGCAGAGTTAAAATGTGGGACGTTTTGGTGTATAGGGCCCAAACGAAGCCTCGGATGAGAAAACGGAGGCCAGATTCGGATTCAGCGTGAAATTCTGCATCTGTATGGTGAATTTGAAAGCAATCAGAGAGAAAAAATTTTTCGCTGACGTCCCCCCCCCTCTGGACAGCTTGCTTCGATTTTGGCTTCCAGTGGATGGATTTTGTCGTGCGATAGCTCGTTTGAAAGCTAAGAGTGAGACAAATTCAATGAAAGAATCGGCTTGTTCCTATCTGTCTTCGTTTAGATGTGAGACACCATTTAAGATTTTGGGACATTGGTGAAAAACGACAGAGTTAGAATTTGGGACGTTTTGGGCTCTAGCTTCAAAACGAAGCATCGGATTGGAAAACGGATTTCAGATTTGGAATCAGCGTGAAATTCTTTATCTGTATGGTGAGTTTCAAGTCAATCGGAGAGAAAAAATTTTCAACATTTTTCGAAAAAACGACAGAGTTAGAATTTTTGCGATGGCTGCCTACTGTAGCGCCCAAACGAAGCATCGGATGAGAAAACGGAGGCCAGATTCGGAATCTACGTGAAATTTTGGGTTAGGAAGGATGTTTCCAGCGAAATCGGAGAGAAAAATTTTTCACTGACGTCCCCCCCCCTCTGGACAGCTTGCTTCGATTTTGGCTTCCAGTGGACGAATTTTGTCGTGCAATAGCTCGTTTGAAAGCTAAGAGTGTGACAAATTCAGTGAAAGAATCGGCTTGTTCCTATCTGTCTTCGTTCAAAAGTTAGAGCGGTTACAAGATTTTAGGTCGGAGCTCGCTTACCTGAAAAAATCCTAAGTGTCAGAGTGACTTTGTATGGGTAAAATTTTGAAAATTTTCCAAAGTGTGGAATTTCGACCTGGGACCGTCACCAAAACATTTTTCATCAAATTCTGAAATTTCACTGACGTCCCCCCCCTCTGGACAGCTTGCTTCGATTTTGGCTTCCAGTGGACGAATTTTGTCGTGCAATAGCTCGTTTGAAAGCTAAGAGTGAGACAAATTCAGTGAAAGAATCGGCTTGTTCCTATCTGTCTTCGTTTAGATGTGAGATGCCATTTAAGATTTTGGGACATTGGCGAAAAACGACAGAGTTAGAATTTGGGACGTTTTGGGCTCTAGCTTCAAAACGAAGTATCGGATGGGAAAACAGATTTCAGATTTGGAATCAGCGTCAAATTCTTTATCTGTATGGTGAGTTTCAAGTCAATCGGAGAGAAAAAATTTTCAACATTTTTCGAAAAAACGACAGTTAGAATTTTTGCGATGGCTGCCTACTGTAGAGCCAAAACGAAGCATCGGATGGGAAAACGGAGGCCAGATTCGGATTCAGCGTCAAATTCTACATGGAAATGGTGTATTTCCAGCTCAATCGGAGAGAAAAAATTTTCACTGACGTCCCCCCCCCCCCTCTGGACAGCTTGCTTCGATTTTGGCTTCCAGTGGACGGATTTTGTCGTGCGATAGCTCGTTTGAAAGCTAAGAGTGAGACAAATTCAGTGAAAGAATCGGCTTGTTCCTATCTGTCTTCGTTCAAAAGTTAGAGCGGTTACAAGATTTTAGGTCGGAGCTCGCTTACCTGAAAAAATCCTAAGTGTCAGAGTGACTTTGTATGGGTAAAATTTTGAAAATTTTCCAAAGTGTAGAATTTCGACCTGGGACCGTCACCAAAACATTTTTCATCAAATTTTGAAATTTCACTGACGTCCCCCCCCCCTCTGGACAGCTTGCTTCGATTTTGGCTTCCAGTGGACGGATTTTGTCGTGCGATAGCTCGTTTGAAAGCTAAGAGTGAGACAAATTCAGTGAAAGAATCGGCTTGTTCCTATCTGTCTTCGTTTAGATGTGAGATGCCATTTAAGATTTTGGGACATTGGCGAAAAACGACAGAGTTAGAATTTGGGACGTTTTGGGCTCTAGCTTCAAAACGAAGTATCGGATGGGAAAACGGATTTCAGATTTGGAATCAGCGTCAGATTCTTTATCTATATGGTGAGTTTTATGTCAATCGGAGAGTTTCAAGTCATCGGCGAGAAAAATTTTCAACATTTTTCGGAAAAACGACGAGTTAGAATTTTTGCGATGGCTGCCTACTGTAGAGCCAAAATGAAGCATCGGATGGGAAAACGGAGGCCAGATTCGGATTCAGCGTCAAATTCTACATGGAAATGGTGTATTTCCAGCTCAATCGGAGCACTAGAACCGGAGAAAGACGGGATTTTTAGTGTTTGGATGATGGGTATTACGTCATCAGCTGATCGCCACACACTATATAAGCTGGGAACCGACGGAGACTTGTCATTTAGAGGAGAACGATTGTCAGAGGTAGGTCGTCTCTCTGAGCTCCGATGATAGCTTCGGACATTCCAAATTCCAAGTTTCTGTAAGAAACCGACTTAGAAAATTTCATTGCTGATATCAGCTAAGCCGTCAGACTTAGAGGTTCGCCAGGAGATGGCCTTCGTCTCCAGGCCATAAAAGACTCCAAAACTTTAAAGGCTCGTAACTTTGCTTCTACAAGTCCGTTTGACTTGATTCAAAAAAGGTTCGGTCGCTATTGACCTGCCCTAAGTGATGGACTACTTATAAAATTTCATAAGTAGTGCTAAAAAGTTGAAAATTTTAAATTCACTAGTTTTGGAGGTTTTCTGGGGTTTTCGACCCTGCTGAAGTCAATGAAAGCATTTTTAATGATGTCTGAGCCAGTCTTCTCATGGTATAAGCGGCTTTTCACTGAAAGCGAGCAAGACACGGAGAGTTTTGCTGTAATATTCCACTGACAGGGTGTTCCTTCGGGACGGCGGACGATGCCGTAGTGATAAGTGTGGCAAGGGAATGTGTCATATTTAAGACCGTAACCGCTGGGACAACTCATGTCTCATGTTGGGCATTTGACACAGCTCTCAACGTAGCACTTTGAACGCCAATCGGTTGAGTCTTAGCTATCTTGTCATGGGTGGCCTCTAAACATCTCCATTGCAAAACGCTGGTGAATCAAGCTCTCTACGGCTTGCTATCAAGCAGATCAAAGCAATAACTTGGGATGTTTCCTCAAGGTTTTCAAGTATGCTGAGTTCAAATCTGCTATCAGATTTCAAATTTAACTAAGACTAAGGCAGCTTTGAGGGGTTAGATCCCAGCTACTGTTCACTACCTTTGACTCGGCGTTGCTGTTACCACTTCGGGGCAGTGACAATGATGTCTTCAGCTGTAAAGAGCGGGTATCGGGGAAGATCTCTCACTTCCCTAGTGATCAGTACAAGGCCTTCGGGCTGTCGACGGGATCGAGTGCCACTCACTACACTCAAATCTATCATTCCTCACTAAGTGTAAATTACTGACTATACATTTGTCCTGCTATCAGGTTATTTTTGACTTGCTATCTAGTTGAATAGTCTCTTGCTATCAAGAGATTCACTTCTACTCATAAAGCACATCATCGCTGTAATACCTCCTTTGCTCGAGCGTTCCTTCGGGACGGCGGGTACTGCCGTAGAGGGATTGTGTTGCACGGGTTGTTCGTCGTTTGTTAGACCGAAACCTCTGAGCCGTTGCTCATGTTGGGCGTTCGACTTCATACTCAACGTGACGCTTTCTCTCGCCAGGTCAGAGTACTTCAGCCATTCGACAAAGGTTAGTCTTTATGATATGGAGTAGAGTGAAACTACTATTGAAACTTTATTTCTAACTTGTACACTGGTGAAACTTTATTTTTAACTTGTAAACGGTTGAAACTTTGTTTTATTTCTAGCATACAAACAGATGAAACTTTATTCTTAATATATACACACTATTGAAACTTCATTCTTAACTTGTAAACTATTGAAACTTTATTTTTAACTTGTTAACGGTTGAAACTTTGTTTTATTTCTAACACACAAACAGCTTAAACTTTATTTCCAACATACACACTGTTGAAACTTTATTTTTAATCTGTAAACTGTTGAAACTATATCTTTCACTTACAAACAGTTACACCTTTATTTCTAACATATACACTATTGAAACTTTATTTCTAACTTGTAAACTCTTGAAACTTCATTTTGATATACAAACAGCTAAAACTTTATTTCTAACGTATACACCATTAAAAATTAATTTCTAACTTGTAAACTCTTGAAACAGTTATAATTTTATTTTTAACTTGTAGACTGTTGAAACTTTATTTCTAACTGGTAAACTGTTGAAATGATATCTTTCATTTACAAATAGTAGAACACTTTGTCCAACTTGTAAACTAGTAAATCTTGTTCGCCATCGAATCTAACTATTTAAATCTTCATCATGGAAATCAATGTTCCACAGTCGGAGTAAAAGTTTGAGATGATACACTCCTGGCAAACTAACTCATGAAGTAGCTTTGCTGTAATACATTTCTATCTGTAAACATATGATAATGTTAAAGTGAATCTAAAACTTTTCAGCTTATTAATTGTTCATCGTTGCATCAACGCTTTAACACGTGAACAGTTATAATTTATTTTTAATTTACACTTAGTCTAACTTGTAAACTAGTAAATCTTGCGATCTTATTTTTACAAACAGTTGCACCTTTATTTCTAACATATACACTATTGAAACTTTATTTCTAACTTGTAAACTCTTGAAACTTTATTTTGATATACAAACAGTTAAAACTTAATTTCTAACTTGTAAACTCTTGAAACAGTTATAATTTTATTTTTAATTTACACTTAGTCTAACTTGTAAACTAGTAAATCTTGCGATCTTATTTTTACAAACAGTTGCACCTTTATTTCTAACGCATACACTATTGAAACTTTATTTCTAACTTGTAAATCTTAAAACATTTCATATGGGCGATGATGATAGATGAAATAGTGTCAAATAAAATTAAGATAGCTTACACTTCTGATACAGGGATAGCAATCGACTGCGATCCATGTGTAAAGAGCTTGTTAGACTACGAAAGAGAGAAGTGTGTTATGTTGCGTGTGGCGCGTGAGTGTCCTCCCATTTCATTCCATTCATCAATTCGTCTCATTGATAGAGACAGGTAGAACTCATGGTTCTCATAACGTATGCAATGGAAAGTTTTAGGCAACCTTCGACAGTTGGCTAAATGTCGCCCTGGCGCGAATGCATACTACGTTGAGACAGAGGCAATCACTTGCAAACATGACGCAGAGAGGTTTAACAAGATTGACCATTGCCGAATGTCCCTTGCGGTATACATAGCTACGGGTTTCACCGCTGCCCTTTACAGGAACACCCGTCGAAAGGAAGTATTACACCGAACTTCATTTGCAACGTTCAAGTTGACTGATAACAGATTCAACTTAATGATAGTATTCGCCAGTCTAAAGACTGCCCAGGGCAAACCGCGTGGAGGCTCTATCATGTCTTGCCCCATAGTGGACGATTATACGGTAGTGTGTTAGTAGATTTCAATCATTGAAAAGGGAAGATGAGAATCATTTCATTTGTCTCATCAACGTTTATCATGGGAGCAATCATTGAAGGGACATCTAATGAATTACATTTCACTCTACTCCATATCATAAAGACTAACCTTTGTCGAATGGCTGAAGTACTCTGACCTGGCGAGAGAAAGCGTCACGTTGAGTATGAAGCCGAACGCCCAACATGAGCAACGGCTCAGAGGTTTCGGTCTAACAAACGACGAACAACCCGTGCAACACAATCCCTCTACGGCAGTACCCGCCGTCCCGAAGGAACGCTCGAGCAAAGGAGGTATTACAGCGATGATGTGCTTTATGAGTAGAAGTGAATCTCTTGATAGCAAGAGACTATTCAACTAGATAGCAAGTCAAAAATAACCTGATAGCAGGACAAATGTATAGTCAGTAATTTACACTTAGTGAGGAATGATAGATTTGAGTGTAGTGAGTGGCACTCGATCCCGTCGACAGCCCGAAGGCCTTGTACTGATCACTAGGGAAGTGAGAGATCTTCCCCGATACCCGCTCTTTACAGCTGAAGACATCATTGTCACTGCCCCGAAGTGGTAACAGCAACGCCGAGTCAAAGGTAGTGAACAGTAGCTGGGATCTAACCCCTCAAAGCTGCCTTAGTCTTAGTTAAATTTGAAATCTGATAGCAGATTTGAACTCAGCATACTTGAAAACCTTGAGGAAACATCCCAAGTTATTGCTTTGATCTGCTTGATAGCAAGCCGTAGAGAGCTTGATTCACCAGCGTTTTGCAATGGAGATGTTTAGAGGCCACCCATGACAAGATAGCTAAGACTCAACCGATTGGCGTTCAAAGTGCTACGTTGAGAGCTGTGTCAAATGCCCAACATGAGACATGAGTTGTCCCAGCGGTTACGGTCTTAAATATGACACATTCCCTTGCCACACTTATCACTACGGCATCGTCCGCCGTCCCGAAGGAACACCCTGTCAGTGGAATATTACAGCAAAACTCTCCGTGTCTTGCTCGCTTTCAGTGAAAAGCCGCTTATACCATGAGAAGACTGGCTCAGACATCATTAAAAATGCTTTCATTGACTTCAGCAGGGTCGAAAACCCCAGAAAACCTCCAAAACTAGTGAATTTAAAATTTTCAACTTTTTAGCACTACTTATGAAATTTTATAAGTAGTCCATCACTTAGGGCAGGTCAATAGCGACCGAACCTTTTTTGAATCAAGTCAAACGGACTTGTAGAAGCAAAGTTACGAGCCTTTAAAGTTTTGGAGTCTTTTATGGCCTGGAGACGAAGGCCATCTCCTGGCGAACCTCTAAGTCTGACGGCTTAGCTGATATCAGCAATGAAATTTTCTAAGTCGGTTTCTTACAGAAACTTGGAATTTGGAATGTCCGAAGCTATCATCGGAGCTCAGAGAGACGACCTACCTCTGACAATCGTTCTCCTCTAAATGACAAGTCTCCGTCGGCTCCCAGCTTATATAGTGTGTGGCGATCAGCTGATGACGTAATACCCATCATCCAAACACTAAAAATCCCGTCTTTCTCCGGTTCTAGTGCTCCGATTGAGCTGGAAATACACCATTTCCATGTAGAATTTGACGCTGAATCCGAATCTGGCCTCCGTTTTCCCATCCGATGCTTCGTTTTGGCTCTACAGTAGGCAGCCATCGCAAAAATTCTAACTCTCGTTTTTTCGAAAAATGTTGAAAATTTTTCTCGCCGATGACTTGAAACTCTCCGATTGACATGAAACTCACCATACAGATAAAGAATCTGACGCTGATTCCAAATCTGAAATCCGTTTTCCCATCCGATACTTCGTTTTGAAGCTAGAGCCCAAAACGTCCCAAATTCTAACTCTGTCGTTTTTCGCCAATGTCCCAAAATCTTAAATGGCATCTCACATCTAAACGAAGACAGATAGGAACAAGCCGATTCTTTCACTGAATTTGTCTCACTCTTAGCTTTCAAACGAGCTATCGCACGACAAAATCCGTCCACTGGAAGCCAAAATCGAAGCAAGCTGTCCAGAGGGGGGGGACGTCAGTGAAATTTCAAAATTTGATGAAAAATGTTTTGGTGACGGTCCCAGGTCGAAATTCTACACTTTGGAAAATTTTCAAAATTTTACCCATACAAAGTCACTCTGACACTTAGGATTTTTTCAGGTAAGCGAGCTCCGACCTAAAATCTTGTAACCGCTCTAACTTTTGAACGAAGACAGATAGGAACAAGCCGATTCTTTCACTGAATTTGTCTCACTCTTAGCTTTCAAACGAGCTATCGCACGACAAAATCCGTCCACTGGAAGCCAAAATCGAAGCAAGCTGTCCAGAGGGGGGGGGGACGTCAGTGAAAATTTTTTCTCTCCGATTGAGCTGGAAATACACCATTTCCATGTAGAATTTGACGCTGAATCCGAATCTGGCCTCCGTTTTCCCATCCGATGCTTCGTTTTGGCTCTACAGTAGGCAGCCATCGCAAAAATTCTAACTCTGTCGTTTTTTCGAAAAATGTTGAAAATTTTTTCTCTCCGATTGACTTGAAACTCACCATACAGATAAAGAATTTGACGCTGATTCCAAATCTGAAATCTGTTTTCCCATCCGATACTTCGTTTTGAAGCTAGAGCCCAAAACGTCCCAAATTCTAACTCTGTCGTTTTTCGCCAATGTCCCAAAATCTTAAATGGCATCTCACATCTAAACGAAGACAGATAGGAACAAGCCGATTCTTTCACTGAATTTGTCTCACTCTTAGCTTTCAAACGAGCTATTGCACGACAAAATTCGTCCACTGGAAGCCAAAATCGAAGCAAGCTGTCCAGAGGGGGGGGGACGTCAGTGAAATTTCAGAATTTGATGAAAAATGTTTTGGTGACGGTCCCAGGTCGAAATTCCACACTTTGGAAAATTTTCAAAATTTTACCCATACAAAGTCACTCTGACACTTAGGATTTTTTCAGGTAAGCGAGCTCCGACCTAAAATCTTGTAACCGCTCTAACTTTTGAACGAAGACAGATAGGAACAAGCCGATTCTTTCACTGAATTTGTCTCACTCTTAGCTTTCAAACGAGCTATTGCACGACAAAATTAGTCCACTGGAAGCCAAAATCGAAGCAAGCTGTCCAGAGGGGGGGGGACGTCAGTGAAAAATTTTTCTCTCCGATTTCGCTGGAAATATCCTTCCTAACCCAAAATTTCACGTAGATTCCGAATCTGGCCTCCGTTTTCCCATCCGATGCTTCGTTTGGGCGCTACACACCAAAACGTCCCAAATTCTAACTCTGTCGTTTTTTCGAAAAATGTTGGAAATTTTTTCTCTCCGATTGACTTGAAACTCACCATACAGATAAAGAATTTGACGCTGATTCCAAATCTGAAATCCGTTTTCCCATCCGATACTTCGTTTTGAAGCTAGAGCCCAAAACGTCCCAAATTCTAACTCTGTCGTTTTTCGCCAATGTCCCAAAATCTTAAATGGCATCTCACATCTAAACGAAGACAGATAGGAACAAGCCGATTCTTTCACTGAATTTGTCTCACTCTTAGCTTTCAAACGAGCTATCGCACGACAAAATCCGTCCACTGGAAGCCAAAATCGAAGCAAGCTGTCCAGAGGGGGGGGGACGTCAGTGAAATTTCAAAATTTGATGAAAAATGTTTTGGTGACGGTCCCAGGTCGAAATTCTACACTTTGGAAAATTTTCAAAATTTTACCCATACAAAGTCACTCTGACACTTAGGATTTTTTCAGGTAAGCGAGCTCCGACCTAAAATCTTGTAACCGCTCTAACTTTTGAACGAAGACAGATAGGAACAAGCCGATTCTTTCACTGAATTTGTCTCACTCTTAGCTTTCAAACGAGCTATCGCACGACAAAATCCGTCCACTGGAAGCCAAAATCGAAGCAAGCTGTCCAGAGGGGGGGGGACGTCAGTGAAAATTTTTTCTCTCCGATTGAGCTGGAAATACACCATTTCCATGTAGAATTTGACGCTGAATCCGAATCTGGCCTCCGTTTTCCCATCCGATGCTTCGTTTTGGCTCTACAGTAGGCAGCCATCGCAAAAATTCTAACTCTGTCGTTTTTTCGAAAAATGTTGAAAATTTTTTCTCTCCGATTGACTTGAAACTCACCATACAGATAAAGAATTTGACGCTGATTCCAAATCTGAAATCCGTTTTCCCATCCGATACTTCGTTTTGAAGCTAGAGCCCAAAACGTCCCAAATTCTAACTCTGTCGTTTTTCGCCAATGTCCCAAAATCTTAAATGGCATCTCACATCTAAACGAAGACAGATAGGAACAAGCCGATTCTTTCACTGAATTTGTCTCACTCTTAGCTTTCAAACGAGCTATCGCACGACAAAATCCGTCCACTGGAAGCCAAAATCGAAGCAAGCTGTCCAGAGGGGGGGGGGACGTCAGTGAAATTTCAAAATTTGATGAAAAATGTTTTGGTGACGGTCCCAGGTCGAAATTCTACACTTTGGAAAATTTTCAAAATTTTACCCATACAAAGTCACTCTGACACTTAGGATTTTTTCAGGTAAGCGAGCTCCGACCTAAAATCTTGTAACCGCTCTAACTTTTGAACGAAGACAGATAGGAACAAGCCGATTCTTTCACTGAATTTGTCTCACTCTTAGCTTTCAAACGAGCTATCGCACGACAAAATCCGTCCACTGGAAGCCAAAATCGAAGCAAGCTGTCCAGAGGGGGGGGGACGTCAGTGAAAATTTTTTCTCTCCGATTGAGCTGGAAACATCCTTCCTAACCCAAAATTTCACGTAGATTCCGAATCTGGCCTCCGTTTTCTCATCCGATGCTTCGTTTGGGCGCTACACACCAAAACGTCCCAAATTCTAACTCTGTCGTTTTTTCGAAAAATGTTGAAAATTTTTTCTCTCCGATTGACTTGAAACTCACCATACAGATAAAGAATTTCACGCTGATTCCAAATCTGAAATCCGTTTTCCCATCCGATACTTCGTTTTGAAGCTAGAGCCCAAAACGTCCCAAATTCTAACTCTGTCGTTTTTCGCCAATGTCCCAAAATCTTAAATGGCATCTCACATCTAAACGAAGACAGATAGGAACAAGCCGATTCTTTCACTGAATTTGTCTCACTCTTAGCTTTCAAACGAGCTATCGCACGACAAAATCCGTCCACTGGAAGCCAAAATCGAAGCAAGCTGTCCAGAGGGGGGGGGACGTCAGTGAAATTTCAAAATTTGATGAAAAATGTTTTGGTGACGGTCCCAGGTCGAAATTCTACACTTTGGAAAATTTTCAAAATTTTACCCATACAAAGTCACTCTGACACTTAGGATTTTTTCAGGTAAGCGAGCTCCGACCTAAAATCTTGTAACCGCTCTAACTTTTGAACGAAGACAGATAGGAACAAGCCGATTCTTTCACTGAATTTGTCTCACTCTTAGCTTTCAAACGAGCTATCGCACGACAAAATCCGTCCACTGGAAGCCAAAATCGAAGCAAGCTGTCCAGAGGGGGGGGGACGTCAGTGAAAATTTTTTCTCTCCGATTGAGCTGGAAATACACCATTTCCATGTAGAATTTGACGCTGAATCCGAATCTGGCCTCCGTTTTCCCATCCGATGCTTCGTTTTGGCTCTACAGTAGGCAGCCATCGCAAAAATTCTAACTCTGTCGTTTTTTTCGAAAAATGTTGAAAATTTTTTCTCTCCGATTGACTTGAAACTCACCATACAGATAAAGAATTTGACGCTGATTCCAAATCTGAAATCCGTTTTCCCATCCGATACTTCGTTTTGAAGCTAGAGCCCAAAACGTCCCAAATTCTAACTCTGTCGTTTTTCGCCAATGTCCCAAAATCTTAAATGGCATCTCACATCTAAACGAAGACAGATAGGAACAAGCCGATTCTTTCACTGAATTTGTCTCACTCTTAGCTTTCAAACGAGCTATCGCACGACAAAATCCGTCCACTGGAAGCCAAAATCGAAGCAAGCTGTCCAGAGGGGGGGGGACGTCAGTGAAATTTCAAAATTTGATGAAAAATGTTTTGGTGACGGTCCCAGGTCGAAATTCTACACTTTGGAAAATTTTCAAAATTTTACCCATACAAAGTCACTCTGACACTTAGGATTTTTTCAGGTAAGCGAGCTCCGACCTAAAATCTTGTAACCGCTCTAACTTTTGAACGAAGACAGATAGGAACAAGCCGATTCTTTCACTGAATTTGTCTCACTCTTAGCTTTCAAACGAGCTATCGCACGACAAAATCCGTCCACTGGAAGCCAAAATCGAAGCAAGCTGTCCAGAGGGGGGGGGGACGTCAGTGAAAATTTTTTCTCTCCGATTGAGCTGGAAATACACCATTTCCATGTAGAATTTGACGCTGAATCCGAATCTGGCCTCCGTTTTCCCATCCGATGCTTCGTTTTGGCTCTACAGTAGGCAGCCATCGCAAAAATTCTAACTCTGTCGTTTTTTCGAAAAATGTTGAAATTTTTTCTCTCCGATTGACTTGAAACTCACCATACAGATAAAGAATTTGACGCTGATTCCAAATCTGAAATCCGTTTTCCCATCCGATGCTTCGTTTTGAAGCTAGAGCCCAAAACGTCCCAAATTCTAACTCTGTCGTTTTTCGCCAATGTCCCAAAATCTTAAATGGCATCTCACATCTAAACGAAGACAGATAGGAACAAGCCGATTCTTTCACTGAATTTGTCTCACTCTTAGCTTTCAAACGAGCTATCGCACGACAAAATCCGTCCACTGGAAGCCAAAATCGAAGCAAGCTGTCCAGAGGGGGGGGGACGTCAGTGAAATTTCAAAATTTGATGAAAAATGTTTTGGTGACGGTCCCAGGTCGAAATTCTACACTTTGGAAAATTTTCAAAATTTTACCCATACAAAGTCACTCTGACACTTAGGATTTTTTCAGGTAAGCGAGCTCCGACCTAAAATCTTGTAACCGCTCTAACTTTTGAACGAAGACAGATAGGAACAAGCCGATTCTTTCACTGAATTTGTCTCACTCTTAGCTTTCAAACGAGCTATCGCACGACAAAATCCGTCCACTGGAAGCCAAAATCGAAGCAAGCTGTCCAGAGGGGGGGGGACGTCAGTGAAAATTTTTTCTCTCCGATTGAGCTGGAAATACACCATTTCCATGTAGAATTTGACGCTGAATCCGAATCTGGCCTCCGTTTTCCCATCCGATGCTTCGTTTTGGCTCTACAGTAGGCAGCCATCGCAAAAATTCTAACTCTGTCGTTTTTTCGAAAAATGTTGAAAATTTTTTCTCTCCGATTGACTTGAAACTCACCATACAGATAAAGAATTTGACGCTGATTCCAAATCTGAAATCCGTTTTCCCATCCGATACTTCGTTTTGAAGCTAGAGCCCAAAACGTCCCAAATTCTAACTCTGTCGTTTTTCGCCAATGTCCCAAAATCTTAAATGGCATCTCACATCTAAACGAAGACAGATAGGAACAAGCCGATTCTTTCACTGAATTTGTCTCACTCTTAGCTTTCAAACGAGCTATCGCACGACAAAATCCGTCCACTGGAAGCCAAAATCGAAGCAAGCTGTCCAGAGGGGGGGGGACGTCAGTGAAATTTCAGAATTTGATGAAAAATGTTTTGGTGACGGTCCCAGGTCGAAATTCCACACTTTGGAAAATTTTCAAAATTTTACCCATACAAAGTCACTCTGACACTTAGGATTTTTTCAGGTAAGCGAGCTCCGACCTAAAATCTTGTAACCGCTCTAACTTTTGAACGAAGACAGATAGGAACAAGCCGATTCTTTCACTGAATTTGTCTCACTCTTAGCTTTCAAACGAGCTATTGCACGACAAAATTCGTCCACTGGAAGCCAAAATCGAAGCAAGCTGTCCAGAGGGGGGGGGACGTCAGTGAAATTTCAGAATTTGATGAAAAATGTTTTGGTGACGGTCCCAGGTCGAAATTCTACACTTTGGAAAATTTTCAAAATTTTACCCATACAAAGTCACTGACACTTAGGATTTTTTCAGGTAATCGAGCTCCGACCTAAAATCTTGTAACCGCTCTAACTTTTGAACGAAGACAGATAGGAACAAGCCGATTCTTTCACTGAATTTGTCTCACTCTTAGCTTTCAAACGAGCTATCGCACGACAAAATCCGTCCACTGGAAGCCAAAATCGAAGCAAGCTGTCCAGAGGGGGGGGGACGTCAGTGAAAATTTTTTCTCTCCGATTTCGCTGGAAATATCCTTCCTAACCCAAAATTTCACGTAGATTCCGAATCTGGCCTCCGTTTTCTCATCCGATGCTTCGTTTGGGCGCTACACACCAAAACGTCCCAAATTCTAACTCTGTCGTTTTTTCGAAAAATGTTGAAAATTTTTTCTCTCCGATTGACTTGAAACTCACCATACAGATAAAGAATTTCACGCTGATTCCAAATCTGAAATCCGTTTTCCAATCCGATGCTTCGTTTTGAAGCTAGAGCCCAAAACGTCCCAAATTCTAACTCTGTCGTTTTTCGCCAATGTCCCAAAATCTTAAATGGCATCTCACATCTAAACGAAGACAGATAGGAACAAGCCGATTCTTTCACTGAATTTGTCTCACTCTTAGCTTTCAAACGAGCTATCGCACGACAAAATCCGTCCACTGGAAGCCAAAATCGAAGCAAGCTGTCCAGAGGGGGGGGGGGACGTCAGTGAAATTTCAAAATTTGATGAAAAATGTTTTGGTGACGGTCCCAGGTCGAAATTCTACACTTTGGAAAATTTTCAAAATTTTACCCATACAAAGTCACTCTGACACTTAGGATTTTTTCAGGTAAGCGAGCTCCGACCTAAAATCTTGTAACCGCTCTAACTTTTGAACGAAGACAGATAGGAACAAGCCGATTCTTTCACTGAATTTGTCTCACTCTTAGCTTTCAAACGAGCTATCGCACGACAAAATCCGTCCACTGGAAGCCAAAATCGAAGCAAGCTGTCCAGAGGGGGGGGGACGTCAGTGAAAATTTTTTCTCTCCGATTGAGCTGGAAACATCCTTCCTAACCCAAAATTTCACGTAGATTCCGAATCTGGCCTCCGTTTTCTCATCCGATGCTTCGTTTGGGCGCTACACACCAAACGTCCCAAATTCTAACTCTGTCGTTTTTTCGAAAAATGTTGAAAATTTTTTCTCTCCGATTGACTTGAAACTCACCATACAGATAAAGAATTTGACGCTGATTCCAAATCTGAAATCCGTTTTCCCATCCGATACTTCGTTTTGAAGCTAGAGCCCAAAACGTCCCAAATTCTAACTCTGTCGTTTTTCGCCAATGTCCCAAAATCTTAAATGGCATCTCACATCTAAACGAAGACAGATAGGAACAAGCCGATTCTTTCACTGAATTTGTCTCACTCTTAGCTTTCAAACGAGCTATCGCACGACAAAATCCGTCCACTGGAAGCCAAAATCGAAGCAAGCTGTCCAGAGGGGGGGGGACGTCAGTGAAATTTCAAAATTTGATGAAAAATGTTTTGGTGACGGTCCCAGGTCGAAATTCTACACTTTGGAAAATTTTCAAAATTTTACCCATACAAAGTCACTCTGACACTTAGGATTTTTTCAGGTAAGCGAGCTCCGACCTAAAATCTTGTAACCGCTCTAACTTTTGAACGAAGACAGATAGGAACAAGCCGATTCTTTCACTGAATTTGTCTCACTCTTAGCTTTCAAACGAGCTATCGCACGACAAAATCCGTCCACTGGAAGCCAAAATCGAAGCAAGCTGTCCAGAGGGGGGGGGACGTCAGTGAAAATTTTTTCTCTCCGATTGAGCTGGAAATACACCATTTCCATGTAGAATTTGACGCTGAATCCGAATCTGGCCTCCGTTTTCCCATCCGATGCTTCGTTTTGGCTCTACAGTAGGCAGCCATCGCAAAAATTCTAACTCTGTCGTTTTTTCGAAAAATGTTGAAAATTTTTTCTCTCCGATTGACTTGAAACTCACCATACAGATAAAGAATTTGACGCTGATTCCAAATCTGAAATCCGTTTTCCCATCCGATACTTCGTTTTGAAGCTAGAGCCCAAAACGTCCCAAATTCTAACTCTGTCGTTTTTCGCCAATGTCCCAAAATCTTAAATGGCATCTCACATCTAAACGAAGACAGATAGGAACAAGCCGATTCTTTCACTGAATTTGTCTCACTCTTAGCTTTCAAACGAGCTATTGCACGACAAAATTCGTCCACTGGAAGCCAAAATCGAAGCAAGCTGTCCAGAGGGGGGGGGACGTCAGTGAAATTTCAGAATTTGATGAAAAATGTTTTGGTGACGGTCCCAGGTCGAAATTCCACACTTTGGAAAATTTTCAAAATTTTACCCATACAAAGTCACTCTGACACTTAGGATTTTTTCAGGTAAGCGAGCTCCGACCTAAAATCTTGTAACCGCTCTAACTTTTGAACGAAGACAGATAGGAACAAGCCGATTCTTTCACTGAATTTGTCTCACTCTTAGCTTTCAAACGAGCTATCGCACGACAAAATTCGTCCACTGGAAGCCAAAATCGAAGCAAGCTGTCCAGAGGGGGGGGGACGTCAGTGAAATTTCAAAATTTGATGAAAAATGTTTTGGTGACGGTCCCAGGTCGAAATTCTACACTTTGGAAAATTTTCAAAATTTTACCCATACAAAGTCACTCTGACACTTAGGATTTTTTCAGGTAAGCGAGCTCCGACCTAAAATCTTGTAACCGCTCTAACTTTTGAACGAAGACAGATAGGAACAAGCCGATTCTTTCACTGAATTTGTCTCACTCTTAGCTTTCAAACGAGCTATCGCACGACAAAATCCGTCCACTGGAAGCCAAAATCGAAGCAAGCTGTCCAGAGGGGGGGGGACGTCAGTGAAAATTTTTTCTCTCCGATTGAGCTGGAAATACACCATTTCCATGTAGAATTTGACGCTGAATCCGAATCTGGCCTCCGTTTTCCCATCCGATGCTTCGTTTGGGCTCTACAGTAGGCAGCCATCGCAAAAATTCTAACTCTGTCGTTTTTTCGAAAAATGTTGAAAATTTTTTCTCTCCGATTGACTTGAAACTCACCATACAGATAAAGAATTTGACGCTGATTCCAAATCTGAAATCCGTTTTCCCATCCGATGCTTCGTTTTGAAGCTAGAGCCCAAAACGTCCCAAATTCTAACTCTGTCGTTTTTTCGCCAATGTCCCAAAATCTTAAATGGCATCTCACATCTAAACGAAGACAGATAGGAACAAGCCGATTCTTTCACTGAATTTGTCTCACTCTTAGCTTTCAAACGAGCTATCGCACGACAAAATCCGTCCACTGGAAGCCAAAATCGAAGCAAGCTGTCCAGAGGGGGGGGGACGTCAGTGAAATTTCAAAATTTGATGAAAAATGTTTTGGTGACGGTCCCAGGTCGAAATTCTACACTTTGGAAAATTTTCAAAATTTTACCCATACAAAGTCACTCTGACACTTAGGATTTTTTCAGGTAAGCGAGCTCCGACCTAAAATCTTGTAACCGCTCTAACTTTTGAACGAAGACAGATAGGAACAAGCCGATTCTTTCACTGAATTTGTCTCACTCTTAGCTTTCAAACGAGCTATCGCACGACAAAATCCGTCCACTGGAAGCCAAAATCGAAGCAAGCTGTCCAGAGGGGGGGGGACGTCAGTGAAAATTTTTTCTCTCCGATTGAGCTGGAAACATCCTTCCTAACCCAAAATTTCACGTAGATTCCGAATCTGGCCTCCGTTTTCTCATCCGATGCTTCGTTTGGGCGCTACACACCAAAACGTCCCAAATTCTAACTCTGTCGTTTTTCGAAAAATGTTGGAAATTTTTTCTCTCCGATTGACTTGAAACTCACCATACAGATAAAGAATTTGACGCTGATTCCAAATCTGAAATCCGTTTTCCCATCCGATACTTCGTTTTGAAGCTAGAGCCCAAAACGTCCCAAATTCTAACTCTGTCGTTTTTCGCCAATGTCCCAAAATCTTAAATGGCATCTCACATCTAAACGAAGACAGATAGGAACAAGCCGATTCTTTCACTGAATTTGTCTCACTCTTAGCTTTCAAACGAGCTATCGCACGACAAAATCCGTCCACTGGAAGCCAAAATCGAAGCAAGCTGTCCAGAGGGGGGGGGGACGTCAGTGAAATTTCAAAATTTGATGAAAAATGTTTTGGTGACGGTCCCAGGTCGAAATTCTACACTTTGGAAAATTTTCAAAATTTTACCCATACAAAGTCACTCTGACACTTAGGATTTTTTCAGGTAAGCGAGCTCCGACCTAAAATCTTGTAACCGCTCTAACTTTTGAACGAAGACAGATAGGAACAAGCCGATTCTTTCACTGAATTTGTCTCACTCTTAGCTTTCAAACGAGCTATCGCACGACAAAATCCGTCCACTGGAAGCCAAAATCGAAGCAAGCTGTCCAGAGGGGGGGGGACGTCAGTGAAAATTTTTTCTCTCCGATTGAGCTGGAAACATCCTTCCTAACCCAAAATTTCACGTAGATTCCGAATCTGGCCTCCGTTTTCTCATCCGATGCTTCGTTTGGGCGCTACACACCAAAACGTCCCAAATTCTAACTCTGTCGTTTTTCGAAAAATGTTGAAAATTTTTTCTCTCCGATTGACTTGAAACTCACCATACAGATAAAGAATTTCACGCTGATTCCAAATCTGAAATCCGTTTTCCAATCCGATGCTTCGTTTTGAAGCTAGAGCCCAAAACGTCCCAAATTCTAACTCTGTCGTTTTTCACCAATGTCCCAAAATCTTAAATGGTGTCTCACATCTAAACGAAGACAGATAGGAACAAGCCGATTCTTTCATTGAATTTGTCTCACTCTTAGCTTTCAAACGAGCTATCGCACGACAAAATCCATCCACTGGAAGCCAAAATCGAAGCAAGCTGTCCAGAGTGGGGGGGGGGACGTCATCGAAAAATTTTTTCTCTCCGATTGCTTTCAAATTCACCATACAGATGCAGAATTTCACGCTGAATCCGAATCTGGCCTCCGTTTTCTCATCCGAGGCTTCGTTTGGGCCCTACACACCAAAACGTCCCACATTTTAACTCTGCCAAAATTTTGAAGAAACAGTTTTTCTCGCCGATTGAGCTGGAAATCACATCACAGATGCAGAATTTGACGCTGAATCCGAATCTGGCCACCGTTTCACCATCCAAGACAACCTAGGCGGTCGCCCATGTCAACCTAGACGGTCGCCCACGTCAACCTAGACGGTCGCCCACGTCAACCTAGACGGTCGCCCAAGTCAACCAGGCGGTCGGACCAACTCACTCGAGTCTCACACTCTGTCGTTGCAGAGGGGGGGGGGAGTCAGCGAACATGTTGTGAACCCACCTGGCCGGCACACCACGACAGACCACAACCTCTGTCGTTCCAGAGGGGGGGAGGGGGGGGGCGCGCTGTGTTTATTCTGGACCTTTTGTTACTACTAGCGGTGTTTATTTACGCCTTTTGAACAGCTTAAGTTATTAAGTTTCATTTAAAGTTGGAGAAATATTCATTGGTACTTCTGCTGATCTTGTATTTTATGAACCATGACAATATTAGCTGCTACCAGGAGAATTGATTAGCGAATAATTCAACATTTCTGGTTTTCACCATATCGAATGTATCGTAGCAGGGCCTACTTCCTGTAAGTCAGCTCGAAATCGAACCCAGTTATCGAAATGCTGAAGTGGTGTGATTATCCCCAAGGCTTGTGAAGAACTAGTTTTATAATCGTGTGAGGATCAAGGCGTATATCGACCGTGTGAAAGCTGGGGGACATTGATTAACCGTATTTTCAGTTCATAATGGAAACTTTCCTCGTATGGTTATCTATGGTCTTGATAGGAATATTGATGTCTTTTCCTTGAATGTCAGCAGCAGTGCAAAGGTGGACTGAAGAAATGGCGTCCATAGAGTGACTTCACTCATCCGACAAATACGATTTGTGTCATTTCAATCAAAATGTAATTTTTAATTATTGTCCGCAGGTCTTATGCTGGCAGGTATGAAAATGCAAGAATTCACTTCTCCGTATGAAATGCCATTGTTTCTCTTTCGACCTCACTTGATGTAAAATCGATTCCACAAAAGCTTTGATGTCTCAAAAGTAGTTAAATTTTACTTTTCTTAAGAATCTTGTAAAACAATGCTTGCATGGTAAGAAACTTGCAATTGTTGCATTTGTGGATTCGTATATTGTACGCCAGGTACTTGAGCACCGAATCAGGAGGCGCGATGTTTCTTGATTAACCACATAGGTAGATCTACTATGTCATATGAAAGTCTTCGCACTGAACTCCAACCTTACAATTTCCTGGCTAAGCTATTTCAGTATTCTGCAATCAATAATAATTATAATGGAAAAAAATGTTGCTACGTTATCAGGTATTAGTATGTTGAAGTTAAAGTTGTGTTGAACATTAATGAACTATCACGATGATGAAAGCACCCATGTCTTCCGTTAAAAAATTAGCGTAGCACCTCTTCTAAGTTATTCAACATAAATGTAATTCATGCCTGTAATCGTTTCATACTGATAGCTCCGAACTGCATGAAACTTCGTCAATACCTAGTGCATTGATGGAAGAATTTGAATATTGGTGTTTAAACCTAGTGTTTATCAACCGTTTGCTATTCATGAATGAACAGAGAAAGACCATGCTTCTATTTATGTTGCTACCCTAATGTACTGCATGATACAAATGATCGCAGATTGCCATCGTAAACAATCATTTGAAATGCTTGTTTTGCAGATTCAAAAATTGGAACAGCTTCAAGTTGAAATTTCGAAGCCTAGTCGATCACCTCATGAATCCACAAGACAAACCAACAATTTGAATAGCAGTCTTGAAACGGTCAGTAATCTACCCATTCTCTGAGTAAAATGAATCATTTGGTTTCAATTATTTGTCTATTCCTGTACATAAGATTTTCATCTTTTTTGATAAAGAACAAGTACAAAAGCAATGAATACAATGAGTCCGACAATGAACACAAATGCACTCCGAGAACTTCTTGTCGCAACTTGGGGGTGAACTCTGTAATCAAATAAGTTATCTGGTATTCTCAGGTGTTTGCAACTATAGGCAACAGGATTTCTCATTTCTGTATTTTTCTTCTTTGATGTTTTTGAGATTACATGCATGATGCTAAATGAGGAATATTGAATTTTTTGTACTTGTTTGATTACACAAGTATGCACACAGCAAACGAATATTATACTGAAACAAACAATTCCAAAAGTCTGTAAAATCAACAGTTTATCTGCGGTCTCTCTATTCGATGTTTTAGCGATTCGTGTAGATCATAAAAGGCTTGACATAGAGATCAAACCAACAGAAATTTGGCGGAGTGGGTAAGATAAGATTGTAGGGATAGTACATTGCAATGTTACGAGGCATCAAGAGGCGTTTACTATCGAAATCAAAGATACTAGAGTTAGACTATCATGTTGACATTAATCCTCTCATTTTGGATATAAGAAGGCAGTTGAGTGTTTCATTGTTTATGTTTTATTATCTGCAACTGATCATAAAGGAATTTCATTTAGATTTTTTGATTTTCAAAAAGCTATTTTTGCTTCTCCACTAACTTAGACATGTCACTTTTGTGTTAGATGTAGTTTTTGATGAATACCCGCTTAAGATGCTAATTTCGTATCTCAAAAGTGTAGAAGTGTACTTTTTTGTGCGAGTTATTTAAAGCACTCAAGATGCTGTGAGACTTCTAGCTTTTCTCTCGTTTCGCTTTCGTAAAAGACATGCTTATCGTGACAGCTGGATAATCGCTAGTGACAGGTAAAATCGCAGCAAGCACTGCTTGCTAATGGAACAAGCCACTTTTGGTAGACTGTTTTAGTGCAGTTATTTGAAATTTTCTACGATCCCACTGATGTCTCTCAGAAGTTGTAGCGGGTTGGTCACCTGATGGAAGTCGGATAGTTAAGTATTTCACGAAGTATGCCTTAATGTAAATTAGCTGCTGAAAACTGGCGAAATTTATAACGAAAATCCTTTATCATCGTTCGGGTAATTTCGGATATGATTCACCACAGTGAAACTACGACCAAATTACTGGATCCAATGTCAACTGCCAGCGTTGCAATTGAATGAGCTTTCAGGCTTCATTAGCAGCGAATGGATCACATGTGTAGTGATTGCAAGTTACATCATGTTCTCACATTGTATGCTTTTATTTCTCCATTTATGCATGATCAATTATGATTGCAGGCTAGTGATCGTGTTCATGGAAATCATGTCAATGACAGCTAATAAATATAATTAGCAATGAATGAAATGAGATTAACGTAATATCAAATCTTCATGCAAAATACATTTGCGACTGTTAGGACTCGAACCTACGACCCCACATTATCTAGACATGTCCCCCTACTTACTAAGTTACGACCGCTTGCGTGCGATTAAAATCGATTGGCAGAATCAAACTCTCACCGTCACAAATCAGTTGTCAAAGAAACAAAACAGTGAATAAATGTTTTGCCACAGATTCTCGAACACATCTTGGATCACAGCTTTGGAACTCGGCTGCGATTTTCTCTGAATCGATGCGCGCAGCTCCTGACACACAGAGAAATAATCACTCCCTAGAGTATTTTTTCAAGCTTCATTTCTAGATAAGATCTATTCTTTGATAGATGCTAAGTGTGAACAGTGACGCTACTGAATTGCATTGCTTTACTAATTCAATTACTTCAGCACCATTTTTCGAAAATTCACAACTTTGTAATATAATTTTTTTTGAATTCAGACTTTCACTTCAGGAATGTGCTATTGAGTGCTGTAAATTGCATTGATGTTCGTATTCAGTACGGATACATTTGATATTGGGATATTGTTCCTGTTTCGCAAGAGTTATTGTCATTGTAAAATATTTTTCCTCTTATTACTTGAGCTACTAAAATACATGAAATTTCTTGAATTATTATATTCTACTTTAATACATATACGTAACAAGAGATGGAAAAATGTCAGAAAGCCCTCAGTTAATTTTGTAACAGAGAGCTGCGATTATTCCTTTCGATTATTTTCAAGGCTATACATAAGTAGTGGAATGCATATGTTGACAATGTCAACAAAAGTAAATGGTTGTCAACATCTGAAATACAGATTCGCAGTTCACGCTGTAGTAGTGAGCTGTAGTTAACGTCAAGATAATATAGAACAAAACGTAGAAGTTGAATATGCGCATGAATTCAGTTTTGTAGTATTTAATGCAGCCTGCATCTACATTTCTCTGCTCTTGTATTTTCTCGCTTTGCAAAGGGCAAAAGATATTTACTATTAACGGAAATACCTGCGATTGGTTTCATGATTTCAAAATGACAGATTGACATCAAAGTTAAGTTCCGTTATAAAGCCAACGATATGTTAGTGATTTGACGTCAATGTGCATTGAAAACACATAGGAGCACTTGGAAAGATCATGTAAAGACATGACAGCTATAATGGATTTTGATGGATTTATTCCATGGTATTCAGTTTATATTGGTAAATCTAGTTAATTACATAAAAGCTTTTACATGTAAATTTTATTTAACTTATTAGTTATTGCATCTGTAGGCATATTGGAAATGATTTTAGTTAACAATACATTAATGCTGATTTTGATAATACCTAGTCAATCCTCGTTAGATCGGACTGGTATAATCCAGACTTCCGAAAACGTATCATCTTCTTTCTTCCTTCTTATTGACTGCCCATACTGTATAATTTGTCTCATACTCGTACCATATGTTAACTTTTGTTCAGCGTCACGCGTGACATAATTACGGATTATGGGCATGTTGTTGTCATTTATTCACATAATTTCAAGCGGTAGTGAATTCTGCAAGTGTCTTCATCGTTATGATTAGCATCCTAAAACTGGAAGTCCAACCAATGAGATCTTTTATTCACTCATTCTTATCCTAAATTATGATAGCATTTATTTATCCTGTTCAATTATCTGCATTTTATGTCGTCCCGTGGCATTTGTTTTATACTGATGCATGTACGATTGTACGTGTATTTATAATTTCCGTGCTATATTTCTAGACTTCTGTTTTCAAATCCTATCGACATTTGATACATTTTTCGTAGATGTGATTCACGGTTGGTTCACTTTAGCATTAATACATCAGTAACATGTATCAACGATGTTGAAGCTTTGATTTACTGGTGCCTCTACCGGATTCTTGGACGGTGCTGGATTTGTTCGACTTAGCTGAAACGCTGAGAAACTTTCCGTCTGCCGAACATCAATATCGGCGGCCTCAGAATATACTCGTCCAATATGCCGGATGGACAAATTCTAATCGCTATGTCATAGAGGTTACTGAGTCGAATATGTATTTTCTTAAATTAAACCATTTTGAAGTAAAGCTTCTGATCGGCAACTTTTTCTTGGAAACCAAAGTTTTATCGCTTTTGAAAGTAGCTTTTGATTAGCAGAATCTGACGCGTTTCATCATTTTAAAAGCATTAGGATGTAGGCAATTGAAACAAGATGTATGCAAGATATTGCTGCAAGTTATGTGAAGGTTCCAAACCTGCCATTCAATGGAAACTTCGCTTCATCGAAATTTATGCCTTATTGTTCATCGTCAATGTGAGTAGTTTTTTGCATAATATTGTAGCATTCGTTTGCTTCGTGTTTATTTGCTTAAGATTTGTGTATTATTGCAACCGATGCGTGATGAATATATTTTTGCGAATCATTTCTGTTTTAGAAAGCTCCTCATCCAGAACTTGTAAGAAGATCAGTTTCCAGTGAAGGGTAGGTGATCAAAATAATTTCGAAACGTTGAATATTTTGTTATTGCCATCCTGTCATATTCCAGATCTACAACCAATAAATCTCATGAGCATTCTCCGGAAGTCTATGGTAAGACAGTGCGATATCTTCATTCAGATTAGTTCCCCCTGACCCTCAGCATTATCGTCATAAGCGATGACTGGTTATTCACCTATATTGTAAAAAGGTTTTCACTGAAGTTACGTTGTCGATTTTATATCGAAAGCTGCTTATTATGGAAGTCAAATATCTTTTAAGTCAAAATTGCTCACCTTTAATGACAGGAGGAAGCTGATAATACAAGAAAATAGAGCTTACATACAAGAATGAAAGTGAACTGCGTTCCAGCCACTCCTTGGCAGTTGATTGTCGGTACATCTGCTGGGGGATCACCAAATTTCCAATGTGTCAGAAGTTCAATATTCATCAAGATTTTGTCCTCGATCTCACGAATATACACGGGTTCAGCCAACTTCGTTATCCATGGCTTAGTTCCGTAAATAATTCAGAAATTCTTATCGTTAAGACTACAAGTGTTCATGTATGCTAATTTCAGACGCATTCTATTCGTTTATTCGAGTAATAAGATTCTTTTTGTTTCTATGATTCACGTATTAAAGTCTTAGAGCTAGGATATGGATTCTCTCTCGGATTTAATGCTTTGCGCATAGCTCTTAGTCCGCCACTGTGAGGAATGTTCGCATATAAAAAATTGACACCGTTACAAAGATAAAAACAGATGGAAACATGTTTTTCAAACTCTTTAACTTCTTGATGAACTCCGCTGTATCTCTTATATATGAACTTGCATTCTGAGCGATGGGCTTTTGAATCGATGTTATTCGCTTATCTTCTCTGTCACGCTGGAACACTAGGAGACAATTGGTCGGCCAGGACAGGGGAAAATTTCTTACGATTTCAATATTTTGAATTCTTCGTAGCTTAGATTACTCGCAGTTCTTGTGACCTTTATAGTTTGAATCTCGTGTTTGATTGATTCTACCAATACTTTCGTTGTATTAGTTTGACTATGATTCAATAACGAGCCACTGAATGATGCTGCGTTTGTAAGTTAAACACAGCGACTGAACTAAAGTTTGATAGCAAAACCCAGTCCTTTATTCAATAAACACAAGCTTTTCGCTGATTTCAGGATGAATTGTTCTCGGACAAAGTTTACCGCTCACGAAGCGTCGATTTCGAGGTCTCATAATGCTTTCAAGGTGAAAACTGTTTCATTGATGAACATGCGCCTGACGTCGAAATAATGATAATCTGTTCAATTACCAAGTTTGTTTACTTAAACTTAAACCAAATCTTCGAATGGTATTCGAGCCGATTTTTAGGGATATTTAGACCAGTAATCTAATTTAATGCTTCCAGTTTCCTTCACCATGCCTAGCACAAGTTCATGATGTGAATTTGCTACACTGAAGAGTTAGGGCACTCACTTTGGTCTACTTTGTATATTTTTTAGTATCAAATGACAAGGTCTGTTCGATCAATCATGGCTCCGTTTCTGTTGCAGATCCGGAAGATAAGCAAGTGCTTCGACAGCCGTATCTTCAGAAGTATTTGGTCGGTGATCATTTCAAAAATCAACACCAGAATCGATTCACTGTTCCGAAGACACCACCAGTTGCAAGCACAAGTCCTCCAACCTATGCAGAAGTGAAGTCTCGAAGTCGCAACAAGGAGAACATTCCCCATGACACAGAGCGATCCAGACCAAAATCTCTCATCACCGATGCGTCATCGACTCGTCAACCGTCATCCGTCCGCACCAGCTCCTCCGACACGCAGCTGGTCGCTGCTGCTGCATCTCCGCCGAAAACTGTGCCTTATCAACAGCAGCAGCAGCAGCAACAGTGGCAGGAGGAGCAGTTAATTAAACCAATGTACAAACAGCAGCAACAGCATGTTTCACAAGTGGATGAAAGGAATAAAAGAGACGTGATGAGCCGCAGTGCCTACGAGTTCTACTCACCTCGACCGCGACAACATTCCCCACAATATGCACATGAGGATCATTACAATCAAATCTATGCTGAACAGCCTCCAATGCGGCATCAACCGGTATCTCCTCATCAACGGCAAACGTATGACGCCTCTCCGATGATGACTACTTCCATGTACGACTTTAGTCATCCTCCTGCTCAGAGCAACGAAGTCGATAGTACTCTTCATCTCAGCCTCAACCGTTCTTCCACAACTCCCTATCAGAACACTGTTGTGCAACATCAGCGACATACCATCCAAAAGCCCAATAACAATCGAATGCCAAATAGTCATTCTGTCGACAGTGGACTCTTCCAAATCCGTGCGCAAACTATGCAACCAACAGCAGTCTCTAATCCTGTATATGCCAGCAGCATGATGCATGAGCAAAAGAGGTCTCACGGGCACATGCCGGCGCAGAGACATTGGCTTGTTGACGAAGCTCTTCGTAGACAGCAAGTAGATATGGAAGCACAAAAACGTCAGCAAGCAGAAATGGAAGCTCAACGCCGTCAACAGGATTTAGAAGCTATGAAAAAGCAGCAAACGGAGAAGGAAGCCCAAATACGACATCAAGCCGAAATAGAAGCTCAAAGACGCCAACAAGCAGAACTTGAGGCTCAGCGTCGGCATCAGGCGGAACTCGAAGCTCAAAGACGGCATCAAGCAGAACTGGAAGCTCAAAGACGCCAGCAAGCAGAACTAGAAGCTCAGCGACGTCAGCAAGCAGAGCTAGAAGCTCAGCGACGTCAGCAGGCCGAGATGGAAGCTCAGCGACGTCAGCAGGCCGAAATGGAAGCTCAAAGGCGTCAGCAAGCAGAAGTTGAAGCTCAGAGACGTCAGCAGGCCGAAATTGAGGCACAACGTCGGCAGAAAGCGGAGATGGAACGAAGAAAAGCTTCTGTGTTGAGTATGCCCCAGAAACAGAAAATAACGCATCATGATAGTCAAACTACAAACGAGGTTCCTCCTGCACTTCCACCGAGAATGAAATCTACTGCACAAATAGCTGCCATGCAGAGACCGCGACCTGTTCTCAACAGTCGTGCTCCTTGTTGCACTTGCAATCAACCATTAGGTGAGTCAATGTGCTTTTCCGAAAGGTATTGCTTGGTAGTTGGTACACACATGTGAGTATATGGTAACTGACCTTAAAACTAATAAATTCAATTAAGAATCGTTTTATTTTATTCTAAGAACCGTGCTATTAGCGATTTTTATATTCATTTTATTATATTTTTTATCACTCTTATTCTTTTTAGGGCCACTGATCATTCCTACCAGGAAACAAGCAGCCTTATCCTCGTACCTCGAAAACAAGACATCATATTTTTGTTTTGTTGTAATACATTGCCTAACATTGTAAATGTGGCTGCATGGCTGCAACCAACGAATAAGAGTAATAAGTTGTTAAGCTGACAATGACAACAGCGATTAACAGTGCCTGAATATAATAACAATGATCAAGAACAACTATTCAAATTCTTTTGAGGAAAAAGATTTACCATTAAGACCTTGAGTTTGATTTCATCTAGCTTATGAGACCTGTATGAAGTGTCAAATTATCTGCATATTAATTTTTTAGGAGTGTTAGAGGAATCGGAATAAATTCGAGCAGGCTTCACATTTTGAAACATAAATTGCAACTTGTCATGCAACAACTTGCTTTACTGACTTTTCTGTCTTCCTGAAGTATTGCCAGTAGTATTTGCTTATGACAACATCAACTATTTGCGCAATTTTATCGGAAATGATTATTTATAGAGTTCTCGTGATTTTAGTGATGATAAACACTTTGAAGCAGTTTTGCTTCGATGTGTTATTTTCCACATAATTGTGAATTTCGTTCAACCTTATAAGTTCATAAGCTGTCAATGACAGCAAGTTTATGTGACAGAAATAGTTTGGCTTAAGTCCAGATTCTACCTTCGACAGCATTTTCCTTTATTTAAGTGAATGATGTCTTGCGCGAATGCATTGAAATGCAATTTATACTGCTGGAAAATATAACTAGTTTCGGTTACACTGTTCAAAATAGCTTCATGATGGTCGATGGAATATCAAATTGTCAACCATATTTTTTTCTATTGCAGATATTGTGTATTAGTTGATCATCAGTGCAGGGTTCGATCAATGTTCCGCATTTACAGTTGTTAGAGGAATGCAAGTGAACTGATAACTCGATTAACTGGAATTTAAACATGTTGATAAGCAATTAATCAATTGAATTGAAATGCTCGTATAAAAGTAGCTAAAATCGATGATCGAACCACAAACTGTAGGAAGGCGAAAGTGCCATTCTGTCTACCATGTAGACTACAACAAAGATTGGCATGGCGTGGAAGAGCCATTTTGATTGCTCTTGTCTGATATAACTGTTGCGATAAAAGGCACAATAACTAGTACTAAGCAAGTGTCTAGTTTATTTTCTGTCAGGTAACTAGTCTCGCGTGAAAATCAGTTCTATGCAAAGAATGATAATATCCGAGAAATTTGATGAAATGATGCTACACAGGTGAAGATGCTTTCATATTTATTCTAATTTGGCAGATAACTCGCGCACATTTACATTGACGGGCGTGGCTGAGTCTTTCAAGACGATGAAGATTTGATGAGTTAATAATGCTTCTTTCTAAGTATTGGGTAATGTTAAGAAACATAGGACGAATTTTCTTCTTTATGAATGATGTAACTCGGTACACCCTATCTTCTAATTTCTGATTTTGAATTTCGACTGCAATAGAGCACATTCGCTTATTTGTGCACGCATAGGCATTCAAAAAATATTTTTAACTTACATGCGTAAGAGTAGTTTAGGTTATCAACCATTTTGAGGGAACCCGTTGAAAACGATGAGTTTTTCAAGATAAGATCTTTATCGAGTACTTTCGGTCACTGCACGCGACCATCGTCAGGACATAAGTGAGACAGCAAAACCAATGCGTTAACGCTGTGAGCGAACATCAAAGAGTCAGTACACCAACTTAGGGAATGCCGATACCTCACAAATTATAAATATTGATATGGCTCTACTGACAAAATACAAAAGTAGAAGGTAAGAAACGAAAATTACCCGAAAAGACAGAAGTAAAATTAAAAGAAAAAATGACATTAAAACTTCCAAGCATCACTTAGAGAGCATCACTCTTTGATGTTCGCTCACAGCGTTAACGCATTGGTTTTGCTGTCTCACTCATGTCCTGACGATGGTCGCGTGCAGTGACCGAAAGTACTCGATAAAGCGCTTATCTTGAAAAACTCATCGTTTTCAAAGGGTTCCCTCAAAATGGTTGATAAGTCAGATCCCGTTATTTCATGCAAGTAGTTTAGGTTATTCTAATGATCAAAACTAGGAGGAATTATCTTTTGACCTTACCATATTAGCATATTAATTTTCAGCGCGTGAATTACGAAGTTAAAATAAGACGACATTGGAAATAATTCAAAGTTAACTTGAAAAAGATGATAATACTTTGTTTAATGCAATTAGAGCAGTTAATAGATTATTTGGATTAAGCTTGCTGAAGTGAGATTGGAACATATGTGACGATTATTCCTTAAGATTCAAATTATCATAATGTCTATCGATTATTTATGTCTGGAAATTCTTCAAGCGTAGAAGAAAGTAGAGGGAGCAATTAGCGTAGACACATGAAGCCACAGTACACGCAGTTATTTAGGTAGCCACCGTGAACGTAAACACAGTAAGAAGTACTGCAAAAGCAGATACTGGCTAACCACCTGTCTGCAGCTAAGACCATATTGTGAAATTTGATTTTAGTGTAGAAAAGCAGTGTACCGATTTGAGTTGACTCAATGATATAGAGGCCAAGTGGGCTGAACAAGACGACACAAAATCATCGAAACTATTGTTGGTGTTGAGGCCAATCATTAACCAATGTTCAGTCACAAGATTAATCACTAATCCATAGGATTCTCCTAGCTGGTTGATGGCAACACAATTTGCAGAGGAGAGGAATATTTTTGAAGGCTTTGAAAAATTACCTCTTGTTAACTCCTTCCAGCTCTTCTAGTGATTCTTAAGTCAAAAGAAATCATTAGCTCCTAAGCTGGCCTATTTTATTCATCTAAAGTATTATTCACTAGTATAAATCACATTCATGGTAATTGACGCTAATGATTCAAAGGAAATTAGCTCTTAAGCTGGCCTATTTTATTCGTTTAATGTATTAGTCACTAATACAAATCACATTCATGGTAATTGACGATAATTTAGAGATATCATGATTACAATATGCAGTAATGGAGTGAGTTTTCACCATCAAATTTCGAGTGATATTTATTTCTACATGAGAACCTCATTACCTCTGTATGTTGTCGTCATGGAAGCTGAAATTCTGCTATTTTGGTTACCTTATTACAGTTGACAAAAGGAAGCACTTGCCGAAACGCGCATGAATTTTATCCTATTCTTGTTCACTACTAGTTACATAATGAAGATACGTCTTGCTACAGTTCATATATGATCTGTGAAGAAAGGCAATCTGCTTTTCTGAACTGAGCAATATGTTGCTTGTTTATCGTATACACGAGAATTAGTCGTCTAGAAGAACAATTGTTCAGAGAAATGAAGATATTTGAACATTACATTGAGGATTTCAGTCGTTGTTATCTTTATTGTGGACAGAGGTTTTTGACAGTTGCCTAGGTTATTTGGGAAAACAGAATGATTTAATGTCAGAGCGATTAGAGAGATCTAATTATGTTCAATTGCCCGCACTCCGTCATGTTATTACTTATGACAGAATTTTGAGAACAATAAAATGTCTTTCATGAGCTTCTCCCTTGACCACTATCAGTTTTAAAATGAAATGTGGAAGCGTTATCAGAATTTAACTTCCGTGTGTATCGGGGTCAGTATATGATTGATAATGCGTGTGCATGCATTTCAATAATACTTTATTCAATTTCAAGAATTGGAATTTGAGACATGAAAGAATTGTTATTCATCGGCTGATATTATCCACAAAATTTTGCTTTGTTTGGCCTAGATATGGGCTGCCCTTGCTGTGTAACCTGATCTAGATAACCATCGCTTATGAAAATCAACGCTTCATGATGATTCTTTAGGCCACATTTGCATAACCTTGCTGTTCGGTTAGTATTGCGCACTATAAAAGTCGTTCGCATTAATGGTTAGGTATTCATGATTCTCAATTAAGAGCGCTCGAGTGCATCAATGATCCAATTATATAGTCGTTTCTCACGAACCAGAAATTTGGGAAGTTGTTTCATTTATCATAATCATCAGAAAAACTTTGACGAGTTAGTGTTCAATTTCATATATGTGCTGTATTTTATGCCTACTTACAAATCAGTCAACTAGATGTTTCTATGAAAGTGTCGTTCTTGTATAATTATCTTTTCTTAACATGTAGACCTTTCTGTGCGCTTTTGAATGACATGTCGTCTTGCATTCCTTAACTGCTTGCTGCTTACATGGTCACCGAATGTCTTTCGTAGACCAATAAAAGTTGGTATAAAAACTGAACTATTTCCTGACAGTTAAACCCATAATTAAATGCATTCTGAGTGTTGTGCTCAAAGATGAAAACAAGAAAATGTATCGTAATTTAGTAAAAACAGTTGTGTTCAACCAAGCCATTTTTCCCTCACATCCAATATATTCCATGCTCCTAATTTCTCTCATCTTTCAGGTACTGGAGATCTGATGACAATCGAATCGCTACATCTCTCCTTTCACCTCACCTGTTTTCGTTGTATCGTTTGTCAGACAATGCTTGGCAGTGGTCGGCAAGATGCTGACGTTCGAGTTCGCGGAAGTCGCCTCTATTGTTTCAACTGTTCAGCCCTCGAAGAAGGTAGTGGTGCTGGCGGCAACTTAGGTCGGCGCGGAGGTGGGCGTTATTGAGTCGAATTTTATTGCTCGCATTTGTCACCAATTCTTTCTTCTCATATTCTCTCGTCCAATATTAAAATTGCATTTTCTATCCTACTTTATGACGATCAGTACCGCCTTCCCTCCACGTCGTCCAACTGTGCACGTTGTGAATGGTTCCCTGTTTTTCCTTTTTTCGGATGTGAGTTTGAATGTTGAACACATTATGGCAATTTTATGACCATGCATGTTTCAGTGGTGATTTTATTATTATCGCGCGCTGGTTTGCGGAATCTTGCCGTTGGCGACGGTTCTACTTAACTTAAATTATGAAAATATCCCCTAGGCTTCTTTGATCTTATTTCTGGTGTACAGCTTCAATATTTGTTGGTTTTCTGAGCTGTTTTGTAAATGAACTTTTACTAATCATTTGAGTTACAAGCAGTAACTGATTTGTACATATTTGTAGAATACAATATAATGATTTTAGCTGAATTCTTTGTAACAAACTGAGTGAAACGTTCACATCAATATTGAACAGTAAGGAATGGACAGTTAATGTTTTGAGTAGAGGCGGCAGCGAGATAGTGCAATATTTGTCACCTTATTCATCTGTAGTACTTTGTTATTTGTTTCAATTTGATTATGATCACATGATAATTGGTTATGATATTGGATTTATGATGCATTGATTTAATGTTTCGTGTAATTGATTATGCTGTCAGTTTGTGTGCTTCATGCACAGTTGCACTTTTTTTCCATAACCACGCCGGAACACTTTCATGTCTACGAATTTACATGGTGTGTCTTCGTAGATGATCTTTCATCATTTAGAATATAATTCTCCTTTGGTCTTTCAGGAATAAAGATCAGCTGTGTTTGAAACACAACTGATTACATAATCGTGAATTTCTGACGCATCTACGGTAATTCGTCGATAAGTGTCTTGCCTGCTACGGTCTTCTGCCAATTTGAGTCCATGTTAACTTGTATTATTGTTTTGGAGGTCCGTGTTCGCTTCAGTTGCATGTTACTCGTAAGATTTTGCTCTGATCTCATTTTTATTACTTTATATTTTCATGCCACCTTGTGCAGTCTCCTCTTTAGTGCATATCCTTCATTCTACGGTCACCAACTCGATATGTTTTGTAACAGAGAGTCTATTGAAATGCATTATATAATTTATTATTGCGCCTTTACATTCATGACATATGCTAACATGCATTCATAGAAAGAGATGAAATTTCAAAAATTGTCGTTTTTACTTTGACACCGTAAGTGGCTGATGTAGCTGTTCTAAGTCGACTAAATCAATGATCATATTTACTTGCATGATCAATTTTACCTACATAAAAGTATATTGTAGAGCAAGATTGTTGAGTTAACGTCGCCAGTGTGATAGCAGTTTCGATTTCATCAAATGAACTCCTTTTGTTATCACAAACAAACGTGCAGTTTTTGCTGTTTAGGAGAGATATTGCATCAATTGGAATTTGACAATCCTTCGACCTACTGATAACTGTAGAACAGTAGTGTTTCTTGAATTCACTATGTTAATCAGATGAAGACAAAAACTTGATTCATCGGATCATAATTCTTAAGTAATGTTTTTTAACCCTCGGGGGGGTTTTCTGGGTCCACGTGGACCCATTTTTCCAGATCACTTGCTGTTATTTATTAAGTTTTCATTATTTATTATTGATATCACTGGACTTTATCTGTATCGATATGTCAATTATAACTGCCAAGTGAAAATGTATTAGCTGTTGTTTAAATAATTGCAATACATCGCAAACCTTTTAGTAAATCTATGGGTCCAGCTGGACCCAGTCACACTGATTCGTTTCATCGGTCGTCATAGCGCAGAAATTCAGTCACTGCTATTCCAAATAACAAAGGCCCGTATTCGTGAAACCAGATAAGGATTTCCCGTATCCTTAGCGACGCTATATCTTAGCCTTATCCTGACCGTCATATTCGTGAAGGCAGCTATCGTCACGCGCTCACGATGTGTAGCATTTTTTCTATTTTTAGCCTTAACGCCATGCACTTCAAAGGCTGACAACTGGTCAGATTTTGGAGACGTTGAAATCACAGGCGCACTTGCAAACGATTCCATCGATTAGTTTGTCGATCTGCCCAGGCCGATTGGGCCGCCTCAACTCGCCTGATACAATGCGAAACAGTAGATAATGAAGCATCGGAATAGCGGTAGTGCTTATTGGCTGCACACAGACACACGCACACTCCTTCCCTGCACACAAAGACACACGGGATAACGCAGCTGAAACTTCGCTTTGCTTCAAAGCTTTTGCTATTGTCGCACGCAGGTGCAACTGTGACGAACTAATGAAATCGATTTTGATGTGACGCGTGAACAATGCTCCCTGCCTGCGCTTGGCTATGAGACCGCGCAGGCAGGCCGTTCTGTCATTACACCGCACTGCTGTTTTATGCTACGAGCGAAGATGGCGGAACGCTCACAACGGAGCTCAAAAGTTGAAGCTTTGAGATTATATTGAGGGGCGCGCAGGAAGACGTTCCCGAAGCTTCTTCATCTGCGAATGACACGGAGGACTCCAGTGAATCATCTGGTTCATCTGATATCGATGAAAGTGACAATATTTCACCTTCTGATGACGACGTATCCATTAACCAAGCAATCGGCAATCAAGTGAATATTTCATCCGCTGATGGAGAGCAATGGACTTCTCTCCTACCTCAAGAACAGAGACGTGGCAGGGAGCGAAGAGAGAATCTGCTTAGACCAGCACCAGGTCTTACAAGTTACTCTCTGCGGCATATTCGCGCGCCAAATACTATTATAAATAGCTGGGAAATTTTGTTTGATCACGATATGATGGAGACAATACTAAAAGAGACAAATCGGCGAGGGAGATCTATCAAAGGTGCAGCATGGACGGACGCTTCGATGGAAGAAATGTTAGCCTTCATTGGCCTGTTATATCTACGCGGCGTGTATCGTTCTCACATGGAGAGTACTGAAGAGCTGTGGTCGAAAGAACACGGAAGGCCCATCTTCAAAATAACAATGAGCCATTCAAGATTCAAAGAGTTACGTATCATGCTTCGTTTTGACAATCCTGAAACAAGGGCTGCTCGACAACTGCGAGACAAATTAGCAGCGGTTCGTCTTCTTTTGGATGGTTTCACGAACAACTGTCAAAAATCGTATGTGCCTGGTGCATACCGTTGATGAGGAACTATATCCTTTCAGAGGTCGCTGTGCATATAAGCAATATATGCCAAGCAAACCATCAAGGTATGGACTTAAGTTCTGGCTGTTGTGCGATGCCAACAATTATTTTTGTTACAATCTACAAATGTACACAGGCAAAGAAGACAATCCCAGTCATCACGGACTTGGAGAACGTGTTGTCATGGATTTGACCAGCTCTCTAGAAAATTCTGGAAGACACATAACAACTGACAATTTCTTTACTTCTTTGAAGCTCGCACGCTCTCTCCGCTCAAAAGGCATGACTTTGTTAGGAACTCTGAGGAAAAACAGACGAGAAGTTCCTCCGCAGATGAAGAATCTACAGGGCCGTGCTGTTTACTCTTCAGATTTCCGATTCAACCTCGAAGATCAAACATGCCTCCTCAGTTACAAATGCAAGAAAAATGATTGTGTCCTTCTTTTGAGCACCTTCCATCAAGAGCCAGTTGTTGATCAACAGACTGACCGAAAGGTTCCAGAAATGATAAAAGACTACAATGCGACCAAAGGAGGTGTAGATAAAGCTGACCAAATGGTGGCGACATATACGGTGAAATACATCAGCCGAAGATGGCACACAATCGTGTTTTGCAACCTCTTGGATTTGTGTGGGATAAATGCATATGTGTTGAATTGCGAAATTGATCCTCATTGGGGAAGAGACAAGCCTCACAAAAGAAGACAATTTCTGCGATGCTTAGGAGAGGAGCTGCGGTCAAGCCATTTTTGGAGTGCCAAGGTGGATGTTGAGAGAGCAACACGAAAAAAAGACAGATGTCAACTCTGCGGGTGGAAGAAAGATCGGAAAACGAGAAAAACCTGTGCTCGGTGTGGGAATCACTGTTGTGATGAACATTCGAACTCTGTGACTCGTACTTTCTGTACTAATTGTGCTTGATTGTGAAAATAAATCTTCTGGGTCCACGTGGACCCAGATTTTCACGAAATGGAATAGCGAATTTTAAACCTCCCGAGGGTTAAAAACTGGAATGTCGGAAAAATCAGTCTACCGAGCAAGAGTCTCCTCTTCTAGCTCCAAGCTTTTCGTTCGTGCGATGAATCAGGCTGGCATTCGAAACGTGCCGTCACAGTTTACCGCAGGGGTGCGGAGTCCTATCATTTTTGCTGGAGTCGGAGTCGACTCCGGCCTATAACTAGACCCGAAGTAAATTATCAATTACAAATTATTACCAAACAAACAAATTATCTATTCTCGTGCATAGCTGTCACTGTCAACTTTGCAAAGCTTGTAATAGTTGACGGAATGAACCGTGATAGTGAAAAAGGATTGTCTAATTTTCACTCGGTGATTTATAGTAGAGAAGACAAGCCTTCCCAGCCTCGATCACACCTACGCACCAAAGGTAACATTAGAGACAAAAATGAAATATTATTTGTTTGAGAACATTACCTCTTACCCTCACGTTAATCGTGTGTGATGGCTTCTCTAAAGCGCATATTAAAATCGAAAGAGTACTCATATTTTTTGGAGATTGGGGATTTCCCTACCTGGTAGACTGGAGAAAACCGTGTATAAGTGACACTTGATATTCTTTTGGTATAAGTGAGTCCGATCGAATGAAGTGAATTCAACATTAAGAATAAGTGAACTGTAAGTGTGAAGTTTTTCTTTTATCGTTGCGTATCGTGTCTATAACAGTCTTTAAAATTAATATTGTTAATTGTTGTGATTGGAAGTTGAATGATAGTTCATAATTGAATAATTAATTATTAGAATAATCTGTTGACACTGTCTATATTATGATTTGAACTGACAGGGTTGCTGCCCTTTAATGCAGCGTTAATTTTCCTCTCAAATCAATTGTTTTTCGTGTGTACAACAATCAAGTTAATCTCCAATTTTTGTGCTTATCTTATCAAGAACTAAATTCAACAATTGCTTTATTTTGATTATCTTACTTGATAAATAACTAAATAACAGATTGAACAAAGATGATTGTCTTTTCATTGTCTGCTTAATCGCTGAAATAACATTGTCCGGGGCTGACGTAGGCCCATCGAAGTCACAGAAATATCCTTTATTCAACAATAGAATAAAGCTGCGTGCAGTTATCACAACGGCCGAGTAGGCTACTGTGAATTCAATTTTTGTACAAATAGATTTATCACAGGTCTATCGAAAAAGTGGAATTAAGGTTATCAAGGTCAATTCCAATAGATTTAAATGTCGTCGATTCAATTCCGACTTTTCCAACTCTGGTTCCGACTAGGTATCGCTTCCGCGCTCCGCAGCAAAAGCTTCATCATATCGATGTCTCAGTTATCCAACAGTGGTTTCACTTTAATTTAGATGATGTAACTTTCAGAATGTATCTTGTTAAGAATTATTTTTTTCATTTCATTTGTAACATATCTTGTGTTGTCCACTCCACGATTTTCATTATTGGGCGTTTTCTTCAAAATATAGGCCCCACGTCTTTATTATTATATCTCGAATGAGCTCCAAATTAGGTGGAGAAATGGTCAAATTGTTTATCCGTTTGTGATGGAGACACTCGCACCAAACGGTTAAAATGTATAAATTTGATCGCTACAATTACTTTCCACGATCCACCTGATAGATACGCAGTTTTCTCTTTCTCCGCACGTATAGTCTCAATTTATTGAACTTCATAAAATATTACGGCTAGCACCATGAATTATTGAAAGTAACAAGATTCAAACAAAATTGACTCAAACGGCGATTCTGTAATATATCGGCATTCGAGCACGTGCCACTAACGTCCTTAACAAACTGCAATATCATGCACTTACAAACTGACTTAATACAGCCGATATACTGTACATGTCATTTTACTTAATGATTACTCCTTTTGATGTATAAGCCTACTCGTTTAGTCCAATTAATTTTATCGTATGAGGAGCAGTGGTGTCCGTGGCACAGTGGTTGCGTACTTGGACTAGCGATCTCATGGTCCAGAGGTCGAACCCGGAAAGTGTCATTGGAAGTCGGCAGGAAGGGCATCCGGACTACAAAGCACCACAACGCTCCAAACAAAGTCTGACTTAAGTCAGCACCGTCCAAGGCCCCAGTAGGGGTAAAAAGTGACGTAAAATCCTTAAAAAAAAGGAGCAGGAATCGGATTTTGACCACCTGTGGTAGCCTGTTATTAGAAAGAAATTTTAGTTAGGCTAAAGGTTTTAATACTTCTAATACAAATCATGCATTTCGATCAGTTCTTTAATCGCTGATGATTAATATAAGTACCTATATCCGTGTAGTCGATTAGAGAACTCGGCGCGGTTCTCTGTCATACGTAAGATATACATGTACATTAGGCTTTTCTAATTTAGAAGTAGACGCAACACATCCCAGATCACTAAATTGATCACTTGAAAGCACTCAAGGATGCAGAAAACAAACGATCTAATAAACTTTATTCAAGATGTCACACAGCTGATGTGAGAAATAGTCGACTTTCCTAAAATGGCTGATCAAACTTCACAGATGAATCATACGAATTTACTCATCATCATCATCTGGTTCCGGTTCGTGCACATATTTCAGGAAGCGTAAACCTTCTTCGGTGTTTGTGAAAGGCGTGCGCCTAAACATATTGAAGGTGCCCGTTTGAAACAACTGAAAATAAAGTTCACAGTATGATTTATCAGAATTAAATATTTATTAACTTATGATTCAGATATATATCACATAGTCTAGAGTAAATATTATGTGATCATCAGTCGAAATATTTGCGCAAATTTACAAGTACTATTTCATTTATGGACTGCAAAATAACTGTGGGTTTAAAGATGGCACCGAATGCGTAGCCACTAGAGATACCAAAGTTTTATGCGAAGAGCCTACGATTTAGCGAATAGCCAGCGCCTCCAATAACCGAGCTGAAATTTTCGCGCCTATACTTACACCTATACTTAGATTGACCCACAATAAAGGAAGAAAGGTTAGATATCTAGAATACAACGCATTACTACACAAAAATGTCGCAGCCAGCGTTGCCAGACTCAAATTTCATTTTTTTGCGCAGCCCGAAAAAAATTGCGCAGTACAAAAGTACACATTTCCCCAACATCTTTGACATTATCCCTTTTTATGATTCAGAATTAACATCAATTTTAAAAGACGCTCTATTTGACATTTCATGTTTGTACAGTATTATTTTCATTGCCTTTATTTATTTTTCAGTACATTTAATCTATCTATTTTAATCAAATCCTTTTTAAGTTAGCACGCTTTTGCAGATTCACTCTGAGAACATTTTTATTCACTATTCAGTGCAAGAAATATATTCTGAAAAATAAAACAAAATTGCACACCGAATACTTTCATGGAAAACAATATATCTGCTGTTAACCTGGGAAAAGCCCATAACGCAAAATTGTGCATTTAAGGGACCCGCGAAACTTCGAGATTCGAATCGAGAAAAATTCGTATCGTTTCGTGTCGACTGATTGAAAATTATTTCAACTGTTTTTTTGGATTTGTAGCCTCCTCCCGCTTGTTAATAACGCTTGAAAGTGACATTGCAATATGTTTGAGATGCTGGAGTCTCACTGATAGTGGCTAAAAGCGTCGGTTGCTGACTAATAATAATCATTCTATTGAATTAATAATTATTCTATGTGCTGCATGTTGCTCAAATGAGGGCTTCGGACTAGGTCGATTTTTCTGACCAAGTCTGATATACTTCACAATTAAATAACTGATTTAAAGCAGAATTGTCAATGTCCCATTAGGAGGTCCGTGAGCTCTATCTTTAAGGCTATAAGACATGTACTTACAGACTTCACAGTTTTCCGTCGGGACTCTTGTAGGCCCAACACGTGGTTTGCTATAAAACAGTGAATTATACTGCATGTCCGAAAATACGAACTCCTGCTTAAAACAGGCCATGAGGGAAGGAAGCAAAATTCAACCAGGAGATCTAATAAATCAGAAAAGATTGCCTTATGTATCAACAAACTTTCCGATCTATTGACAGTGCTTCTGAGACTTCTTTTTTATGAGGTACCTCAAATGACTTTGCTTAATGAGGTTTTTGCACTTAATCATGTAACTTTTGAACCACCCGATAATATGCAACCTTTGAGGTAGGCCTACAGAAGCTTCAGGGAATGGGGGCATTTTATCTGGACTGTATTAAGGCCAATTTCAACCAGAAGAAATCTAATCAGCGCACCACATTTTGATCAACTCTTAAAAATCACTGAAATTTGTTCATTTTAGTGACGGACTAATTTGATGCGCTGACCAGATGATCTTTCATGTCGATATTTGGGCTAAGATTGATAGAGACGCAATGTTCCTCTTATCCTAAATCACTTGCATCGCAGAGATAAAATTGATCAGACGTCCAACACAAAGTTTAAATGAGTTTAAATGCAAAATATGGCTTATTGGCGATTTATGCAGGCCTGTGATTAGCCTATGAGAAAAATTGAGGATTTTCCTTGAAAAATTTGAGGAATGGAAACGGAGCCTAATGTGGTAATTGCAAAAAAACTCCAAATTTTAGCATGGATTTTGGGCCAAACGTCAATTCATGAAAGTCACAACTAAGAAGGTAACCCCAGGGTTGACCACACCACACCTTTAGAAGTTGTGTATGTTACAAAGGGATATTGGCCTGCTAGTAATCACTTCCCACGTTGTTACGAATTTAATTTGTTGACCTCAAGTACTATATGCTTAGAATGTGTCGAACAGAGGATGTCAGATCAAGCTGCTGATATCGCTGTGATTCACGCTATCGTCTACAACTCCATGATGCTTGTCAGATTTGTATACTGTAATTTTTTGAATTTAAGAAATATCTTCAAATGCATGCATGCGGAGCTTTGTGACGATCAATTTTTACGGATTTTAGACAAATTTGGGAGGAGAGTAACCCATTAGTATAGAAAGATTAAAATTGTTGACGGAATGCATTGCTTGTGGCTAAAAAAAATCAGTATTATGAAGGATGCACCACATTACACACATTAAAATTACTTTTTATTACTGAATAAGTTTTGGTGGTTCTTGTTAACCTGTTAGCGCTTTGATCATATCGTTCCGATCTACATTCAAATGAGCATGAATTCTCTCGCACGACACAAAACAACTGTCAGGAACAGGCTTGCCAGTTAAGTTGTTGGTCTCATCTAGGCAAAGGGTGAAAGATCATCCATCACCTCTATTCCCATGAAGTTCCGCAGAGATATTGACATCCACATCTTGCAGTAGAACAGGTTGAAATTCTACCAACCCAGTAATATGTGGTTTGAATGTCTTAATTAATCTAAGTTCGCATGCAACGATAAACGATTCGTGCGTTACTTTCACACCAAGCTGTGTTCAGATGTCGGTAGGCAGACCCTGGAAAACGTAGCTGCAGACTCATGGGATAGCAGAGCCTCATAAGCTTCTAACCCCCACACGCTAGTGACCAGGAGGCAGATAGACACTAATTTTAGGGACGATTTGCTTTACCCCGTCGGATGTGTTCATATTCAGCGGAAATAAAATGGAAGAGGAAGAGTAAAGCAAAAGTTTCAGTTGATACGAGCACTGAAATCCAAGTGGTCTGGGCTACCTATACTTTATCATATAATGGATATAAAAGATCGATATCCTAAATTTCTTTAAGAAGCACAGGCATGCACTTGGCAACCATATAGTCACAGAAACATAATGAAGGCTGTGAAAAAGGTCAAGATAATGAATGAAAATAATTGAAAGCAAGTAGTAAGGAGTTCTACACCTCTGGATAGCGCAAGATGGCCGCCGTGGACCTCCCCCCTCCTGTCAGACTAGGGCGTCGGCCCTAGTCCGACCCCTGGTTGCTTCGAGTCCGACTCCCCCCCCTCTGGAACGACAGAGGTTGGAGTTGCCAGAGGTTGTTCGTGGTGCGCTCTCCAAGCTGTCGTGGTGTGCTGGCTAGGTTGGCGTGGTGTGCCGGCCAGGTTGGAATGGTGGAATTTCGGTGCGAGACCACTCCCATCGTGTTTCTCGTCAAAAGTTGGGTTAACAAAATTTTTTCACCCCCCCCCCGGCAGCGATCTTCCAATTTTGGTTCTAGTGGATGGATTTTGTCTTATAGATACTCATTTGAAAGAGGAGAAAAAACTGCCCAATGACATTTTTGTTGCGAGTCAATCGGATCAGCCGTTCAAAAGTTAGAGCTGTTACAAGATTTCACGTCGGACCTCACCTGAAAAAATCCTAGGTGTCAGAGCCACTTAGTATGGACAAAATTTTGAAAATTTTTCCAAAGTGTCGCATTTCGACCTGGGACCTTTACCAAAACATTTTTCATCAAATTTCTCCGAACGGGGGGGGGGGGAAGGGGGGTCAGTGAAAGGTGATGAAAAAAGTCACGAAACGTTTTAAGGATTTGTCTGTTCCTATTTTGTCTGTTCGTTGTAGTAGCTACGTTCATAACCAATGCTTCTTTCCTCCTTACCTCAACACCGCCAAAGTCCTGTATGGTTATCATTGCTCGCTGTATGATAGTTACCAGCTGTATCCATTTTAACTGTTTCAAACCATTGATTTATAATGCATACTTGTTGCAGTTATTCAATAAATGTTACTATGAGAAGAGTTGTTGTTTTCATGCAATGGATGGGTTAGTTAAAGGGCGATCATGTCTTTCTCAAATGACTGCGGAACATTACGTTTTCATAGACAAAGTTATCCATGATTATCTACAAACTATGAGTTCTTATTCTCGCATGATTGTTATTCCTCAGGATGAATATGTACAATTGACTGCTATACAACAACTGACACTTAGGATTTTTTCAGGTGAGGTCCGACGTGAAATCTTGTAACAGCTCTCTAACTTTTGAACGGCTGATCCGATTGACTCGCAACAAAAATGTCATTGGGCAGTTTTTTCTCCTCTTTCAAATGAGTATCTATAAGACAAAATCCATCCACTAGAACCAAAATTGGAAGATCGCTGCCGGGGGGGGGGGGGTGAAAAAATTTTGTTAACCCAACTTTTGACGAGAAACACGATGGGAGTGGTCTCGCACCGAAATTCCACCATTCCAACCTGGCCGGCACACCACGCCAACCTAGCCAGCACACCACGACAGCTTGGAGAGCGCACCACGAACAACCTCTGGCAACTCCAAGCCGACGCCCTAGTCTGACAGGAGGGGGGAGGTCCACGGCGGCCATCTTGCGCTATCCAGAGGTGTAGAACTCCTTACTACTAAAGCATTTTATTGTTGGAATTCTAGGGAACATTATGATGTTTGAAGTAAAAATTGATTGCAGTGTTCAATGCAATACACAAAAGTTCAATGCAATGATAGCCTATACAATTTCTGTAGGTTGATCGCAGTGTTTCACTTATCAAATACGTGAATATGTTGCACTAATGAGTTCGACAGACAATAACTTCAGACAACTTCTCTGCATAGCAAAATAGGTGAGGACGAACCGAAACATCTGCAGCCCTGTAGCTTCCAGAAGTGAAAACAACGTGAAATAAGAACACGTTATAAATCATAATTGTTCATGCCCAGCAGTCAGGATAGGATTCTATCTCAGCTTCTTGATTGGAAATTTACATATCATCGCCATCCACCAAAAAACGATGCATTATCCTACAGTAGTCTGAAATGTGTCACATTTGAGGAATTTCTCTTGGTTAAGCTATATTTGAGGAATTTTTGAGGATTTGAGGAGTAAAAACAATATTTGAGGAATCTGAGGAATTTGAGGAGTTATCACAGGCCTGTTTATGGTTTTTGATTTACAGATTTTCCCATAGGTTACGACTAGCTGTTGGATTCCCTTACTTCACTGATTTTCCAAGGTGTCACTACATCTTTCCAAAGCCATGTAAATTGCAAGATTGCTATGTGAGATTTGATTGGCTCATTTTCTGAAAGGTTGTCGGTATAGCTGGCTGAGTAAATCGTGCACAGAAATAAGCTCAAGTAGGCCTATTTAAATTTTCTATGATTCGATTAACTCAAAATTTGACGATTCGCAGGTCCCTGATTTAAACTTGAGCAATATAAAAATATGAAGCAGTCTGTACTGAAAAATTTAACTTACGATTTTATCTAATTGGTCAGTAAAAATGTGAAAACTTTCATATACATGCATTGGTCCTGCAGATTTATATACACAACTACGTGACGAAAAATTATATTGTTCATATTGAAGGGACTCTAACAATAAGAGCAAAATGCACGATTAGATTGTAAAACTAGATAAATCTTATAGAAAGGCGTATCTACTAAAAAACCATCATCTAGTTTCGTTGACTTTGTATGAAATGGTTTTCAAAAAGTCATAAATGTTCTTTAAATAATCCAAACAGAAAATCACTTTGAATTTCAGCGAAATCAAAGCAAGATGTAATAATCAATCCCGTTATAACATAAACTGTAGACAGCACAACAATTTCTGGTGAGATTCCCTACATCTTAATTCATCATGTTGTCAGCATGTCACAAAATAAGTTCATGAGGACTCAAACTCCCTTTCTTCCCGACTACAACTCGTGTAACTTGGGTTCGAGCTTCGAACAGAAGTTAGCTAGAAAACAAGGCAAGTATTCTTCTCACAGTGATGCCTCTGTTACACAATATGATTGAATTCAATCCATTTTACCAGGCAAATATGCTAAAATTGCTCACAATCGCTCATCGGAAACAGATTGCTAATATTAAACAACAGCAGGTACCTAGCTTTGTAGCTGACCTGTGCTCAAATCCTGGTCGGACGATTTGCGGTCAGAAAGGCAACGTACGCAGTTACGAGGTCTTTCGTGAAAAGGACTTTGTTCAGGGATGAATTGGACAATCTGTACAGGTTTTTCCAGGGATATCCTAGGGCCCTGCGAGTCGGGGTTTTGTCAATCTCGAGTCAAGTCGAGTCGGGCAAAATTTTCATAGATATTAAGAGGTAAAAATGTGCTTAGGCCTACTTGGGCTAATAAAAGAAATTAGGAGAATAATAAAATAAGGTATATGGCGACACACATCGCTGATCGAGTGAGTGGGTTATCCATTGCTAAGTATGTGTATGTAATTGTGGACATTCGACATACAGTATACAAATTTAAAAATTCCATGCATGCAATCATTTGTTTTTGCAATCAAATTTTTAAAACCTTTTAAGCATTGTATATATTTTGCCTTGTAGGCATATTATACAACAGTTATTAAGCAAGTGTGCCATTATTCTGAATACATGGCAGTGATTACTAGTAGAGCTAAGTAACAACGTCTACGTCATCTTACTCTTGCTTACTCCTCGTCTATTGTCTCTTCTTCCCCAGATGTGAGGCTTGAACCCTAAGTCACCAGGAGGATCCATTGACTCGAATAGTAACATATGAGATGACTGATGAATCACTTAAATAGTCAACAGCGTGCTAAGGAATTTCTACAGACAAATGAGCCGGATAATCTTATACGTTCTCTGCAACAGTGATATCTACATGCAACACTCATATGTCTGAGGCCTTCCGGGTATAATACTAAGATATTTTTTTGATATTGGCTACGTTTTTTCGTAGCATGAAGGGGTCCTACTGATGGATGTCTGCCAAAGAAAGCATGTAAGAAAGGTGGGACACAAAAATCGGCGGAAAAGAGGAATGGACGAATTACGACCCTCTTCCTCATGAAATCTGCAAAACAGTTTATCGCTTTTCAATTAGCTTTATATACATTGTATAAGATGGATCACATTCACTACGTCACCAAACTCATCACTTAAAAAGTCGAAATGACTTTTGAATGATTGACTAATGAAAAGTCGTTTGACTTTGAGAAGTTTATTATAGCACAGTACTATGACAGCATTATGATGTGACTTACTATGATTTTCGATGAGAGTGGAATTCAAGGACTGACAGCGACACTATTGACTAACAGATACATGAAGTCGAAGATGTATGTAAGTGAATGCCAGTGGCGAAGTGGTTCTTCCTGAGGTTTATTCAATTAGTCATGTGGTCCAGTGAAAAATATGAAAGTACAGAAATTAAGTTCATAACATTGGGACTCACAATTTGAGCAGCCTCGCCTGGCAATTTGGGAACTCAGGCTAGCCGTGGAGAAAATCCTTCATTGGTCTGGCCTGTCTAAGTGGCTCTGAAATTCATCCCCGTGGAGATAAAATGAGAGAAATTCACTCACTCAATGGATTCCCGCCTGACACAGTGCACCCACGGAGAGATTAAGATAGGAATAATTAATCATCTACTTTTGATGTGATTGGCCGGCGTTAAATGTGACTGAATTTAGAGAACATATCATTGCAACTTCAACAATATTGCCGTGACCAGGCTGTGACCAAAACATAATGCTGAATAAAAACGCTATAGTAGTAAGTCATTAAAGAAATTAATTGTAATCGAAATAAGAAAGAGCTCCATGCTAACACGGCATATTTTTACGCATTTTCGCCAACTCGATTCGAATTCTCATCATCGTTCAAGTATTCGTCGAATCGTTCGAGTACTCGAACGGTATAACAAAATGTCGAGTCGAGTCCTCGACTCGAATTTCGAGTTTGACCGCTCGAGTACTCGCAGGGCCCTAGGATATCCCTGAATGTATATAAAATGAAACTTGTAGTTTACTCTCGAAACGATTTCAGTTTTGTAAAGAATCTTACATTAAGTATTCTTTTCTGTAAGTAAAAGAGTTGCAGTAAGTATTTCTTATCTTCCTTACAGATATACGGAGAAAATGAACTGTTTCAGTGCTTCATCAATTTTACAAACCCAACGGCAATATTCCGAGAATTCGTCCGGCAAGCATCACAAACTGTGTCCGGATTCGACAATCCGAGCGAGTTGACGTGTACTAAGCACAGAACAATATGTACCAGCCACATGATTTTTCCCCGAGTTAAACACAAACTATTCACTTGCTTCGCAAAAAAATTAAAAACTTAAAAGACTGATAACAATTAATAAAAGTGCAGCGGAATGCACAAAAAGAAAAATAAAGAAGTTGAACTCCTATTAACACGAGCTTTCTAAAATTCGTTTCTGTTGGATGCCTGAATATACATTGGGGTAATTCACATAACTTATAAAGTTAACTCTACAATTGTCAGTAGTACACGGACCATTCCTATCCCGGTACTCTAGATATCCCAGGGTTTTTCACACGAAAAGGTGATTGAATAAGCAACTAATTCAATAAGTTCATTGCGCATAAAGGGGTGCGAGAAATTGCGCAGGGAGGAGCGTGAAATCATTCTTATTGCGCAGGCACCGCAAAAATTTCGCAGGTCTGGCAACACTGCTCGCAACCTTGGAATCACCCCAGACATCTGTCTGACCAATACAATAAGCGAAGAAGGCCTGACTATTTTTCTGTTTGTTTACCACAACTATCTGGTTCATCATTTTACAGGGCTGCCACTCTTATCAAAAATAAAAAGCGGAAAGTCAGATCGGAATGGGCCCTTTCAAAGTAAGAAACTTACGATCATTCGATATCACACAACCCGTTAAGCTTTGAAAGCGCTCAAGCAGCAGTTGAGTCTGTTCTGATAAAGATGCTTCTGAATCCTCACAGTTAGCAAGTAAATGCAAAAAGTTATTACTGATGCTGTTTCAGTAATCAGTTTCAACAAGGTGCACTAGAATACATGACTTGAACAGCTACTATTTTCAGGAGAACCGGTTTCGAAGGTTTGAGAGAGTGTACTACAAAGACCCCTCTACCTGCCCCCAATGCAAAATCAGCATTAATTTATTGAACGATTGACGATTTCAGCTCGATATGAAGACTGCTTATTATCGAATAATCTACATGCAGGCCAATGGATGATTCTGCTCAACTTCTTCAAAGACAACTTTCTTCATTTCGATCGAAAATTTTACATTCAAGTTCATAATGCACTATTCTCGTGCAGCTTTGTCATTTTCTATTAATCGTGCCATGACGTCACACGGTGCAAGATCCCGTCTTTATTGTGAAGAATTTTCATGAAACCACTAGGAAGTTGCTGTTCAGCTGTTCGACGTTTGGAAGACTGCTTCAGCAGAACGGTCTGGTCACAGCAAATATCTTCATACAAAATCCATGGTCAGCGCGGTATAAATGCTTAGGCAGGCATTTCTGTAAGCCATTTTCTTTGGGTGAGCCATTATTCTTTCGAGAAATCAAGAATGTGTGGTAAAATATTCCTTTCTATGTTGCATAAAAAGATACCGAATGTCATAGAGGATAGGATTATCTTCATGCAGGATGGAATGCCAGCGCACTACTACAGACCCATCGTAAATTATTACAGCAATTTTCCTAAATCTTGAATTGACCGTTATGGGAGCCTTTGGAATGGCTTCCGATACCACCAGATTCCATGCCCTGTGACTTTTCTTTTGACCACGTTTAAGAAATGATGCATCAGAGTCATCCTATGCATTTGGATAAACTGGAAAACAAAACTTTGTACCATTTTCTGCAGATCGACGAGCGATTGCGTAGAGATATGCTCTTGCGCTGTTGACCGAAGAATTGGATTGCGTTCGGGCAAATGGTGAGCAAGTCGAAAATATATGTTATAGTTGTACTCGTGTTCCGAATCATCCGAAATGCAGACATCTACAATTAATGAAATACATGCAGTTCAAATCTCATTCTGTAGAATTCGTTTCCAAAATTTGAAATTTGCAAACACCGATGCAAATTGCTATTTCGTGCTTGCATTTCATGCACGAAGGCGAGCTGCCGGATTTCCGAGCACATCCACCTACCGATGGTCTGTGGAGTGAGTTGCTGATTAACTGCGCTGATGAACTGCTTGCAGTTCAGCCTGAAGAAACTTCATCAGTACCTGTAGCTCCGGCAATGATTCAAATCAAACCCTGCTCTCATCTCTTGTACTTCAAACATAATAAAAAACAATTACATCTAAGAACAACTTTTGGATTTCAAACAAGATTATGACAGCTATTTGATAAAGGTTGAGCCGTCACGGCATAAGTAAACGCAAAATCAACACGGAAAAAATCCTTGTCACTTCTGCGGTTGTTTGCGAGATTTCAATTTTAGCTGATGTCTTCGCCGAAATTTAGCCACTTTTGCAACAAATGATCGTATAAAATATTCTTTCGTCACTCCCTTGTGTTCCCGAAACTTTTCAGTAGATTTTTCTTTCATATTTTTCTGACAGACTGTTTCTTGAAAGATACGTTTTGGAGAGCATCAAAGCAATCAGAACTCAATTCATAACAGACTCCATAATAACGTATTACAACTTTTTCCTAAAGCATTCCCACCTAAATTTGTTTCTTATTTCAAAACCTTAATTACTTGCATTCCATCCAGTTTCTCAAGATTGACGAAAGGATCACTGACTTCTTTGTAGAAGAATCTTCTGCTCAAGAGTCAAGCGGCTTTCTAGAAAGTATCTGTTTTGAATTTAATCACCTTAAAAAATTGCAGGGTCTTTAAGTTCCCCTAACAATCTGCATAGCCCGTTCACAATTTTAAAGAGCCTTACATCATCTAAAAAGGCCCCACATGCTCTTATCTGTTCACAATCTCAAAAGGCCCCCTCAGGATCTTAAAGGGGCACCTTCACAATGTCAAAAGGCCCCCTCACGATCTCAAAGGGCCCCCTCAGGATCTCAAAGGGCCCCTTCGCAGTCTCCAAAGGGCCCCCTCAGGATCTTAAAGGGGCCCCTTCACAATCTGAAAAGGGCCCCTCACGATTAAAAGGGGTCCCTTACGCAGTCTCAAAAGGGACCCATCACGATCTTAAAGAGGTCCGCATCACGATCTCAAAAGCTCCCCTCACGATCTTAAAGGGACCACTCGCAATCTCAAAAGGGCCCCTTCAAAATCTGAAGTATTTCAAAACCCAAATTATTTGTTCCTTGGCCAAACATTTTCTCACTACTTAGTTTATTCTAAAAAAACCCCGGAAATCCGGAAGTGGCAGCAGGGGCCTATTTCAATTCAAGGTCCCCAACCTTACTACCTTAATGTTAGGTGCCTAATGTCATGCTCCCTTAAGGTGGATAAACGCATAGAAATCGAACACTCTGAAACAATAAAGGACTAGAACGGTCATGGACAATGAAAACAATGTCAAAGCAACATCGTTGAAGCATCTAATCGCACAACAAACAATTCATTGTCTCTGGCTGTCACGCGGTAGAATATATGTCTTACCTAGCAGAATGATTCTGCATCATGAAAAGAGCGAAAAATCTTGAGGTACCTCAAGGGACCTTAAGGTGAAGAGTAAGGTAGCTGTATACCTACCTTATCAGCTACCTAACCTATTACTATCACTTGCATAGACGGTATTTTCTATACTTGTTGACAATCAACATTCATGCAAGACGTAATTTTACATGCAATTTAATACTTGGTGCATTTACTGCAAATATACTCACTTAGAATTTGTTTGAGAGTCATTTTCTATAATAAGGGAAAAACTGCAGAAGTTCTGCGATTTCTGAAGTGTAGCCTAACCGCATGTTCATATTAAGAGATTTGAGAAATTAAATGACGAATATGTGTTTAGGGCTAGAGAGGAGAAGCACAATAATGTGACAACGTAATATTTATATTATAGAATCGACAATTGAAAACAGCAAACAAATCGTAGTGCTATTATGATCTTCTTGATAATGATAGAAATAACGTACAGCGCTTAATCGAGCGAAATGAAATGGCACACGCAATGAAATCGACGAGCACATGTCAGAGAGCATTTAGTAATTTTGCTGCTTTTTCAGCATAGTACTTTGTTTAGCAGATAACACTTCCATCTTCAGTTTATGCTCCAGACTATTTTGTATTATCTCTTCTTCTAATTTTTTGATTGCGAGCTTTGCAATAGTCGCTGAAGTACATATGTCGGACGTTATTAAATCAATCTGTTGTGTTACCATCTGTGAATAATCAATTGATTGATCGAGAGTCTCCGTTGACTGTAGGGCTACGTCACTAGCCTCTGTCTCAATCTCGACAAGATTTGAAGTCTCCTCTGCTGAGTGCGAAGCACCCGGTATCATCGTCAATGCGGGGTTGTCTCTGCCCATGATATCCCAACATAATTCCATGATGGGATCTTCCGGAATTGATCTGTCACCTCCTGTTGCAGAACGACTACTACTTATTTTCGTAGTGTAATTTCGAAGTTTAGATTTTAAATTATCTCATTTTTAACAACTTCTTAGCTTCGATGTCTTTTTCACCTGTTAAAACCTATAAGACATCACGCAGCTGCTTCCACGTAGTTGATTTGTTGTTCACAGTCAATTTGTTATTCACTCGGCTGAATAAAACGTCAGCTTTTTCCTTCACCATTTGAAGAAAAATTAACACTCTCATTCGAGAATGTTGAAGCAATTATAGTTTATGATGAGATAGTACAAATTTTACTACCGAAACGGAAGGCGAATGAGACTACTGCAACCAAACAACGATTGCTCATCGCTAAGATTGTGCTACTTACAGGTCGATCAAGAAGATTTCGGGTATAATTAACTCCTTATGATGAATTGTGTGATATATAATGAATAAAGGCTCTTTTGACTACTTAGCCAATTGGATACAGCTACAGTGACGTGAAGTACGTCGGGAAGTTTGATGAATAATATCAAACCTACCTATGCTATTGCCAAATATAAAAAAAAAGAATCAGCAGTTTTCGAACAATGACAATATCATAAGCAATGACTGCTACTGAAGACTATCTATAAAGTCATTGATCATTATAGTCACCATATAACTTCACTTGACTTCAAAGATATGTGAGAGTGTGTTGTATCAGAATCGGCATTGAATTACAATGAATTACAAGCAGCAATGAATTACACGTCTAATGGAAATTGTCGAAGAACTTAGCCAATCTCGAACTATGCGGCTAAGTATTCTCCATGATCCCAATAATCCGTTTGATTATGACAAAACTTTTTTCCAAAATTTCCGATTTACCAAAGAAGCTGCGATCAGTCATAGAAAAATTATACCATATCTACCTTCAAGGAAATGTTATTCAAGCAGTGTGCCTCCTTATCTTAAAGTTCTCTGCACTTTACGCTACTTGGGCACTGGCAATTGCTTTTGGAATCTCAATCAAAATAGCAAGATATCTGCAACCACTGCACGGCGGCGTGTTTACAACGGAGTTGAAGCTTTATGTCGCAGTGACATAGTACGACGCTGGATTCCTTGATATTCTGTTGGCAGTAAGAAAACCATGGAGTCTCGTGTTTACAGCAAATATAAGCTGCGTCGAATTATCGCAGCCGTCGATGGCACTCACCGTCCGATGCTTCATCCCTCGACCCATGAACTGGCATATATAAATCGAAAAGAATGGCCAAGTGTTAATGTGATGATTGTCTGTGACTTAGACTATATAATACGGTACTTCGACTGTTCATGGCCGGGGTCAAGTCATGATGCTAAAGTAATGTCGCAATCGGAAATTCCTCAGCTTCTGCAGCATCTTGAATGTTTTAGCATTATTGGTGCTTCTGGGTATGCTTGACATTCTGGGTATGTCTGACACCATATCCATCTAGCTTACCCTTAGACCAACATCAAGGACGATATCAAAGCAAACTATGTGCTGCTCGCGTTATCGTCGAACAGACAATTGGTATTTTGAAGAATCGTTGCAGAATTTTGCAACGTCCCTTTCGATCAAAATTGACAAGTTTGGATTTATATGCAAGTCTGTATGTGTGATGAATAACATGGCACGTCACTTTAAGCTTGAGCTCCCAAATTATGCCCATGAACCACAATTTTCTTTTGCGCAACCACATGACGATTTTGAGGTAAATAATGCTTCAGAAATTGGAAACTGTTCGCAACTCGTACGTTGCCACCTACTGTAGAACTGCTTTTGCGTGAAATGACATGAATATCGATATTACACTAATGAACTGTATTTGAGTCAACAAATATGCATTAATGACGAATGTCTTTCGTTTTCGTGATGGAATCGAAATAGGGTGAACGTAGCTCTTTCTGGTCAACGCCAATTTAATGCATTGAAATATTAATGATGTGCTACATCTCTTTTTGAATACGAAGCTACCTGTCATGTAGATTAACTATATTAGGCAACCTAAAGGAGCTCGTTAGGTACCTTAAGATAGTGCTCCCGTAAAAAATTGAAATACACTTATCCACCTTAAGGCAGCATGGCATTAGGTACATAACTTTAAGGCAGTAATATTAGAATCTTTCATTGAAAAAGGCCATTGGAGAGGGATTCATTTACTGAAGAATGAACCTCGGAAACGAAAATATAGGACTATAACGAATGCGAATATATACGAATTACGTATGTAAGTTGTCTTGTAACTACTTGTAAGTTTGTCTTGTCTCTACCCTTGAAATATTTGGGAACTTGACGCTATCTTAAAGTACCTAGCCTCAACTTTGAAATACACTAACGTCATTTGTAGGAATCTTGAGGTTAGGTACCTCAAATTGAAATAGGCCCCTGATTTTATTTTCACTGAATAACCCCTAGCTTCATTCATGGCTCGTAGCTTTGCATAGGGTGAAAATTCTGTAAAGGAAATCATTACACTTACTGCTATATATAGCGCAACGCAAAGGCCCAGAGCGGCCAGTAGGTTTCTGTTATATACAGATTGATTTTTATTATAATTTTCCTGCCAGCTTCCTTCCGGCACTGGAAGGGCATTCATTGTTGTAGGATGTTGTCGATATGTTCCAGTGTGTTGAGGTTCGAAGATGAAGTTATCAGGATCAAGTTTGTCTGATGTGCGAGGCAAATGGGGCCAGTACATAGCGTAGGATGCAGTGGGAGCTGAAAAGAGAAAATTGGTGCTTGTAATACCCCGTGTATTAGTTTATCATTTTCATCTGTGGATAATACGTTGGAAAAAAATGTTTTTTATCCATCATATTTGAAATATGTTTTTGTGTCTTTTTTCCAAACATATTTGATGAGAATTGCGGCAGTACTTCAAGTGAATCAAATTAATATCTTCCAAAAAAACTTTGTGAATTTAAGGAAAGCATAATATAATACTAATAATCGGAAAAGACTTCTTTGATTTGGGAAACCTTTTGGTTAGAATGCCTAATAATAGCATTTTAACTTTGATTATGACTGAAAGTGGCATTATATGAAAGCGAATTGCTTATCATTTCTTTTTTTCAATTCATTTTAATACACAGGCTCACCTTTGAAATAATAAATAATTTAGCAAGATTGACTTAAATAAAAGAGCGAAAGGAAATACATAATGGAGATATTGATAGAAAATACAAAGTGAAGTGACAATTGAAAAATGCATTACTGGCATGTCGTAAAGGAATACGAAGATTGACAAAACAACCAAATTGGGTGGATGCAAATTACAGTAACAATAGCTCTTTATTAATAGGGATATTCATTTAAAACACTACGTTCACTCAATCGACACACTAAAGATAACTGAGGACACACGTCACTTTCATCAGCAGAATTAAATAAGGAGCAATAATTTACAAAAATATCCTCTTGAAGTCTGCTGCTACACGCAATCTTCATAATTTAGTAATTTTGTCATGGTAATGCTGACGATAATCAACAATAGCACCGCAATTCAACATAAATTCTGCCACGATTGATTCGATTATCGCTGTAACTGTACTATATGTGCTGTGTATCGAAGAAGGTGCTCTCGCTCTAGTACTATTGCGAAAATGCATTTGTCAAAAGATCTACTGACATTTCATACGCAATTATACATATACAGAAGGGATTACACCGTTTTAAGAACTGTGGGTTGTGTATCGAAGAAAGAAAAAATGCCTCTCACAGGAAAATCAATACAAAAAATTTAACCATATTTTAGATATTATTATTTTATTATATTCAAAATATCGCAACCCTGGTTGTACTAATTAATGATTAGGATGTGATCGAAAAGACAAGAGCGCTGCCATTGAACAGATAAGCAAATGCCGGAGAAACCGATTTTTGGAAGGAGCGCCGAACATGCATCGACAAAGGATGAAATTACCGGTAATTTGGCAGCCCATTAGTGCTTTGCACAGAATTCCAGCAGCAATCGGTAAAGCAACCAGGCTTTTACAGGTTCAAAAACTTTTACGGAAATTGTGAAAATACTGCAACCATAGAGCAACTATATATACGTAGAGTAACATCATCATCACTAGCCGCTGTTGTCCCACTGCTGGGAGAAGGCCTCTCCTTTCCTCCTCCACCGAATGCGATCTTGTGCCAATCTCCTCCAGTTGTCGTCGCTTTCGTACAACTCGTCTCTCCACCTTGCCAATGGTCGACCCCTTTTCCTTGTTTCTTCTCGAGGTGTCCATTCCGTCAGCGTTTTAGTCCATCTTTCGTCCTTGAGTCTCATCACGTGAGCAGACCATCTCCATTTCGGCTCTTCAACTGTTCTTATAATGTAGTAGAGTAACAACTCAGTATTAATTACAAATCCAATGTGAAAGCAGCTTCGATTACACTTAAGGAGCTCTTTAATCTAGTGCCGCATCGCCTGTAAAATGTGCTTCACTAAGGAGGAATAATATTTCACAAATCCTTATAGTCTACATGATACGGTCAATGGTATTTATAGAATCATAAAATCATAAGGAGAAATGAAATTAATCTACATAGCTGACCTGAATTCAATCACCGAATGCAGTATTATGATTCTAGCCATTTACAACTCAATTCTACACATTTTTATATTGACCCTAGAATGCATTCTGTTAAATTGTTTTACACCATATGGACATCCGAAAAAATAATATTAACTAAATTACCCAATCTAATAAACTCGAATATTGAGCTAAGAATCAGCCGACGAAAGTTTTCAATTTTTGCAAGAAGACTTAAATAATACATGCACTACAGGTGATGGCAGCAAACGGGAGGATCATGATCATGGCGAAATAGATTCGAGAAACACACTCCCTTGAATTTCTGCACAACCTTGATTTTGATTTAATCTCGTTTTTTATACTATTTATACTATTATACTATTTTTATGTATATTAAAATCAAGGTTGTGCATAAATTCAAGGGAGTGTGTTTCTCGAATCTATGTCTGTATGTACATACACTGTTCATGAAGTTCCCTTAGGAGCGCAATTAATTAATTAAGTTAATTAAGTTAAAGGGGCACATAACTAAATTTGACATGGGCGTGGTCGATGGCTGCGTATTTCCTCGAAAACGGATATTGTATTTAGCTGATGACGTCACGCCTCGTCTGAGTGCGATGTTCATTTGCGACATAAGCTTGTTCCTGATCGTCGGCGCTTGCTTATTTTCTTCCCAGTGCCCGAGTCTAGTCGCAATCGTTTTACGACCCTCTGATGGTAAGTTTGATGATTTATACCGGGTGTTTCAAAAGTCTTAGTACAAGCTCGCTTTAGATATTTTTCTGAACTTAACTATGAGGCAGAAGGTATTCCTAGTTATTTCAGACATCTGTTAGTACGAATTAGTTGTTGGATATCAATTCGTTTAGTTTGATTAGCATAGTTATCATTAGTTTGCTGATTATAGATGTACATGTATGACTGAGTTATGATGTATGGTGCGTTGACTATTTTGAATATTGATTAAAAAATTTGAGTTTACGTGAATTTACGGTCAAGTTTTCTTCAATAAGTCATTCAACATGTATTCTACCGCGTAACAGGTGATGTGTTGCGCTTGGGTTCCTGCATATGGGAATGGAGGAGAAAGTCGGAAACAATTTCAAGAACAGCACAATCGTCAAAGGGCGATTCGAAAAATTACCCGGGATATCTTTCTAGTGTCTTTCGTTGCTTGAAGAAGGATGTGATGAGGCCATACAAGGCCAGTTGCAATCAAATTCTATCCGATGGTGATGAAGACGAAAGACTGCAATTCTGTGAGATCATGATTGACAGATTGTGCGTGGTCCAAAACTTGTTTTTTCTGATGTGTAATTTCTATCTAACAGGAACCATTAATAAGCACAATACCCATTATTGGTCAGTTGAGAAACCTCATTGGACATTACAATGCAAATCCCATGCAACCTGATATCTCACTGTTTGGCAGCGACCAGATGGAATGGTCTCATTGTTTGGATATCTCAGAACAAACAATGAACGCCGACCGGTACTGTGAAATCTTGAACAACCACATTGTTCTTTACTCCTCTCGGAATACGAGAATGCATTATCAACAGGATGGAGCTTCTTCTCATTACGCGGTAAAGGCGAGACAAATTTTTGACAGTTAATTGAGTGGCCGGTGGCTTGGGTGTCGGGGCCCGATAGAATGGCCGGCAAGGAGTCCAGACATTACCCCCTGTGATTATTGGTATTGGCCGTACCTTAAATCTGTTTTTTTACCAACAACAGGCGCCTTGATTTATTGCAGTCCTTAGGGTCTCTGATGCAAGAAAAATTCAATGAAATCCCACTAAAAATGCATCGCGATTCAATGAAAGATTTTTGAAAAACGCACTAATTTGTGCCATGGTTTTGAGGTTTGATGGTTTTTGTCTTCAGGTCATTTCCTTTCATGTTCATGCACCCCTGTCTATAAAGCTTAACACATTTAGATTTGGCGAGCCTCGTTCCCTGCAGAAACTCGTTCTGGCTGCCGGACTAATAGTTCTCTCTCAGCAGCAGTATGGTGACAGTTTCAATTGATAAAGATTAATTTTAATCAAGCTGCTGTGTAGTTATTCTATTAGCGTGTTGGAAAAAAGGTGGCTCAGACCGGGAAATTTGCATCAACGGACACAAAAAAATATAAAGAAGAAACATCATTTAAAGTACTAGTACAAAGTTAAAAAATTTTGCACTGGGAAGAAAATAAGCAAGCGCCGACGACCAGGAACAAGCTTATGTCGCGAATGAACATCGCACTCAGACGAAGCCTTCTCTCTTCACTCCGGCAATTGATGAGCGGTGTGACGTCATCAGTTAAGTACAACAACTAATAAGTCTTTTCCTTCCTCGAGGAGATGCGCAGCCTTCGACCACGCTCATTCGATCTGATCTGAAGATTGTTTTAAGGTCACATGTCAAAATAAGTTAGATGCCCCTTAAAATGCTTTTAAGATTCTTATCAGGAAAGTTTCATTCAATTTGATATTTAAATGGTTTCATGCTACTTATATATTAAAATCTGTAGTGTCATCCAGATACTATTCAAAAACAGGAATAATTTAGAAAAAGCTTTTTCTAAAAATGTATCATACATTTTCTTAGATCTCCGTAAAAACCTGAATAGTTTGGTATAAAAAATTCATTTCATAGTATGAGAGCATTGTAATCTGGAAATGAACTCACAAGATGATATACGTAGAAAATCCTGGACCAAAAATGCCTTAAAATAATCACCCTGAATTAATAGAACGATGTAGTATTTTCTCTTCGATGACTGTAAACGCCTGTAAGATTCGATGAATGTCCGATGAGATACGGTACCAGTAAACTTCACCATACAATTGTCGCTCAATTTCAAGTAAAAAACTTTATACCATGTAAAAGACGAATAATAGCAATATAAAAGAAAAGATTATCACCATTGAATCAGGCTCATCTGAAGCTTTTAAACGATACAACTTTTTGAAGTTTGAAGACGCATGGTGCAATTTCACTTCCATGATTTTGCGCTATTATATTGGTCAGCTGTACATCACCGAAAACTTATATTGCACTAGCATTTCGAGTCTTGGGTTTAAAAGTGGTGTTTTCAGCTCCATAAATTTGCAAGTTTCATCAAGATCGCCCCATCCGCTCACTAGCAGACTTCAAATTTGTAATACATCTATACTAAGTCATTGGATGAGTCACCATCCTCTTTCTAATAAATTCAACTGTGAGGATGATAATCATAAAAGGCAAAGGGTAAAGTGCAACTAAAATCCCATGCAGGAAAGAAGGAGGTCAAGTAATCCATTCATGTTCGATGGCTGGATGAGCATTCGGCGGACGCATGTCTACTTCCTCGCTGAAGGCTGCCACTGAGGCGCTGCATCAAATATTGCATGGAGTCGTTGAGTGGGTCTGAAAACCGCAAGAATTGAGAGCTGACTACGGAAGCTAAGGCATTGCATGATTTTTCACTCCAGCCACCGAATATGAAAATAAATAGAAGAATAAAAAAAAAAGAAATAGTGTCGTTATCGTGACTGACAATTGAGATGAGCTAGCAAGAAAGTAGTTGTACGGCACACAAGATAAGCTACTTAGGAGAGTCATAACAGTCAATTTGCAATAAATAAATAATAATTTTAACTTAAATATAGCTCACAATATTTCTTTATTCATACAGCACTATCATTGCCAATAGACCAAAAATGCTCAACACAACATAGAAGTTCACCGAAAAGAGTTACTGTGATAAGTTTGATAAAATTCAGAAAGCATCAACTATCGGTCACTTCGGAACAAAAACTTCGTCGATACCGATGTATTAAATCAAAAATACTTTCGGCGATCACGAAGAATGAGACCCTTAAGAGGCATGTCGCGATAATGCCTACCTCTGCGTGAGGCTATTATTAAATCGATATCTTCAATTCCTCTATTACCAGCAAAGATAAATGCAGTGATTAACTCCATTTCATATTTAACGCAAACATACAAAATTTGAATCTACAATATTTCTCTCCATCTGTTTTAGTTTGCTTGACGATGTAGCTATAACCACGAAATATTTATGTTAAATTATCTTTGAAGCAGAAAATTTTTCATGCTACAACATGCAATGCAGCTGTGAATCGGGCTTCATCACATCAAAATAGTCAGTTGATGAAAAGTGTTAAAGCAGAAATCTAACGCACACTTAACGGGAAACACAATTTCATTTATGCTGTTCTGAAATGTGAGTGCTTTTAGATTACGAGAATAGGTGATCTTAGCAAACAACTAGTCAGTCAATCACCCTTCTTGTTGTCTACCAAGGCAAGGGATAAGGGGACAAAGCCACTTCCCACCACCACTCATCAAGTTAGTTGCTGACCAATGGAGTTTTCATCAACCTTGTTGTCGAAAAGAGCTCTTCTGATCAATCTTGCTGCCGAAAGGTCTCTTTTGACGAAGGGTCCTTCTCATCCAGTTTTTTGCCGAAAGGGCCACTCTTATCAAGCTTGTAATCAAAGGGACCCTTCTCATCAATCTTATTGTCAAAGGTGGCCGTCTCATCAATCTCGCTATTGAAGGTGGCCCTGCTCATCATCATCATCTTGCTGTCGAAGGTGACCCTTCGCATCTATGTTCCTCTCGAAGCTCTTCTCATTAATCTTGGTGCCTATGAGTCCCTTCTTATAAATATTGTTGTCGAAGCGGCCTTTCTCACCAAGCTTGTTATGGATGGGAACCCCTGTCACCAAGCTTGTCACGAATGGGGACCTTTGCTATCAATCCTGCTGCCGAAGGTTCCCTTGAACTCGATCTTCTTAACGAATGGGTCATTCTCATCAATTGTGTTATCTAAGGTGGCCCTCCTCACCAATCTTGCTGTTGAGGGTGGCTTTGGCCTGCTCATCAACTTGCTGCCGAAAAAACCACTGCTAAAAAATCACGTTAGAAGATCCTATCCACAGAAGTTCCAATTTTCATGATTTTCTTTGAAATCTCAATATGTAAAGCTTGACGATTAAATTGATCTGCTTCATAGACATTTTTGAAAGTGAACAACCTAGAGCCTGTTTATCTTGTATAAAGGTGTATTCGCTAACATCACACATTGATGTTCAAATCACGATACTAACAGGAGATCACGATTTGAGGTTGACAAAGCAAAATCTGATACACTGGACTTTTGGTTTTTAAGTCATACCGGTGCCTATAGAAATAGGCATACATGAAAAAGAATCCCTTCATATAAATAGGGCTATAATATGATATCTTTCCATACTATCGATGTAGGCTAATTTGGAATCGAGTCGCTCTTTTATTGATACTAGGGGAGTAACTTTTTCAACTGCTAATGTTGCAGATGAATTTTTGGATTTTGGTAAAAAGAGCATTAATGATCATTAATCATGGCAGCACCAGTTGGTTGTTATGAAAGGTTGTTCTCTGTAAGCACTTCATTTAAACGCATCTGTCAAGGTCATCACATCCAATGTCTCAAATGAAGTCACATCGCAACTCCCCATCACTTTGTCAGTGTCACGATACTTCTCGTTCAAGATCATAGAGAAAGCCACGCGCATTAAAATACTTAAACAAAAAGCGGTTGCATCACTTCTTAAAACAGACTGAAAGCTTCTTTATGCTGATTGCCCTTCATCATGAAACTTATTGCAAAAAAAAGAACTTATGAAACTTTGCTGAACCAAAAAAGCAAATTCATAATTACAGATTTAGATTAGCACAAAAAATATAATAGAAATTCTAGGCTTTTCAGGACTCCATGGCACCATTGGAGTCATCAGTTTGATACCTCTATAAACATGTAGTGTAGAGTCAAACCGTAAAAAGGAACATGAAGCAAATGTAACAATGCTGTGCAACTATCAATGACTGTGTCGTCCGTAAATAGAAATAGAGATGTACAAACCTACAGGATTGTTAGGGAAAATGATGAAAAAAATTAGGAAAAGTTGTATCAAGCAAACTCGGTCTAATATCCATTCGTTCATAGGACTTCCCAATGAGTTGCAACCACGCCAATAGCTCTGTTGACTGTTATTTAATGCCGCATAATGGTGGTCGCTTCCCACGAGTAAAATGAAAATATATAAGCATGTGTGCTACCAATTTTTCATGGGTAACTTACTTGACCTCTGCACAAGATTCAGCAGCCTAGCCGAATTTCTCGCTATGCTATTCATTACGAAAGTCACGTATTAAAAATCTTTGAAACCGAAGATACTTTACATAAAACCATAATAAATTAAATGTTTTTTTCTTTGACATGATAAAACAAATGTTATATAAAATCATAGAAATGCTTAAAATTTTCAGATTTTCCCTTTCGCTGCAGCATGAGTCAACCGTGAAAACCTCCTCACCCTATGATGTTAATTCAAACTCCTCAGTTTTTGTTGACCAAGGCAATAACTCGCCAAGATCGTCATCGGCATGCCCCGAATCGAGTACAAATATTTTATTCACTTCAGGAGCTCCTCTTTAAACTCTCAGGCACCATTAATCACATGTTAAGATTCACTATGCTTCATATTATGATGTGAAATGACCAGCAAAAGCTTCCCAAGAAGAGAAAGAAAGTTTAATTGAAATGATGTTGTCTCTAAATTTTTGAACAGCTTGGACAGCTTGGACGACAACCATGCATAGACATCGGATTTTATCATCGAGAAGTTGATGTTTGATGGATGATTTGATGCATGGACTCATGCATGGAATCATGGGCCATCAAGTCATTAAAGCAGAGTAGCATTTGTTCAATAATAATCTATAATTTCGATCATTGAAGATTTCCAAATACCTCCTCCAGATGATCGAGATGATCTTGTGAAACAACAGGTCAAACATCTCAACCACACAGAGAAGGAGGCATTTCTTGATGGGAGAATTCACCGCTAAATTTGAAACTGGTTGAAACAAATTGGCATGAATTCATTACTTTCACGATTTCACAATTTTGACCATCGTGGATGTGAGTTGGTGGTGTGATTGAGAACTCTTGGTAGAAGCACGTCAAATAAGAATTTGAATTTCTTATCAAGGCTGGGATTGGTATTAACCGAGTTCTGCCAAACCAATAGTGATCTCGTCTATATTTTTGTTTGAACAAAAAAACGTAATGTTCATAGGCTTTGAAAAATCTTCAAAATTACGTGACTTCCGAACACAAGTGGCCACTAGATTACCAAATTTTCATCAGTAGAATGAAATTACCGAAAATAATAAAATAGAAAATTAATACATGTACATTCAATCATATACATTTCATCATTGAACATTTTCTTTCTGTACAGGATTGAGGACTTTCATTTCTTGCAAAATTTCATGACGGCAAAGCCAGGTAGTTGTTTATGTGAGTGATGCATTTCAATTACCATTGGTAGATGAATTTATAAAATAAAAAAAATCCTCATGAGCATGCTGCATTTAGCATTGAGTGTGGTCTTCGTTCAATCATATAGAAAGGTTTGAAATAATAGCTACAATTTATTTTCATTTAACCGTTCAACTTGGTGTAGTCCTATAATGCACTCGCCTATAGAAATATTTTGATAACTGAAATAAATTTCCTAAAGGAATTTGTAAATCTATTCTTTCAGCGTAGTTGCCCTTTCAGAAAACACGTGACTCGTCGCTCATGTTGCAGCTGACGAGGACTTAACTCTTTAAACTAATGGGTTCTTGCTGTGCTAAACAGAAAGATGACGAGGACTTCGTGAATTCAATAATAAGTGAAACTTCACCTCTAATTCAAAATACCCCTAGTCTCATACATGGTGGCACGTTCATCCAAGAGCATCATGACTTTAACAACGTCGATCATTTGGTTAATGATATCATTGATGATGTTGGACATCGACTTGTTGATGTCACTGAGGAACACAGCCAAACTGTGAATGTAAATGAATACACTGCACGAATTGATCGGTACCGCGAAATATCGAGTGCGAAAAACTTCTCAACGAAAACCACTTTGCCAAATGTCCGTGAGAAGCCGGTTGTCCTACTAAGTCAAAGTCCAGCTGCAGATGATTCTCTTGCATCAATTGCTGAAAATTGTCATCAGTATTTAAATAGATTTTCCTATGCTGCAAGTGAGCGAGTTGTAACAGTATTCTGATTTTGAAATTTGATAGTGAATAAATTTTGTACTGATTGCTTCATGCTGTGTTCTGTGTAATTTGGTGGTGGAGGAGGCGGTGGGCGCAATGCTTAATCAAGATTAGAAAGTACTAGAGCATTTCAGTTTGCCACATTATATTAAAGTAGCAAACTATCTTGAAATGCATTGTTATAATTTTTCTGAGTGTCGCTAACTTATAGTTCTGTCATTTTTCAAAAGAGGAAAATTACATTCATGAGAGTCATTTCCCCCAGTGAACATCGATTTATAGTATAAATTAATGACCTTCACTTCAATGCTTTTCCCGTGAAAAGAGGTGTTCAAGCCACTTAGGTGCAGTTATGTATAACATGTCTAAACCAATAAAATTTACTTCTTGCAAGGGTTTTGACATGTTTCCGAATTTCAAAGAACCGGAACTGAATCCGGAAGGAAAAATGTATCACACTTCGTGTAAAATTACTGCCTACCCTGACTGAAATGCCCAGCTATCAACTGCGTAGATTGAGAGCGTAGTTGTCATGTGAATTGCGTTACTAATTGTAGAACTACTTAGAAATGATTTATTCTTCATAAAAATGATCGAATTAATAAAAAAGCATACAAATCAACGGGAGACACAAATTATAGGAGGATGCCCTAGTATACTTTGATCACTGACTGTTTTGTTTTGAGAACTCAAGCGTATTCAACAATCGATCGATAGTCTTGATCTTGTCTTTCGACAGACTGTTGAGAAAGGCCGTCTACATTCTACCGATGTGGACTTAGTAGTGATTGCAGAAGATACTTCTAAATACGGAATAAACTACAACAGAAAGCGAAATGTGATGCGGCTCATCCTTCATCAATCCAGCCGCCGAAAGTCGGACGGAATGATGAAGCTCAGAGGTTTCAAATGATTTTCGCACTTGGATAAGACATTCACCAATCAAGTGATGGGAAATAGTAAGTTTGGAGAGACACATCTTTGGTGGCCGAGTGGGACTATTGACAGCTTCTGAGTAAGCGATCAAACAAGAAAACGACTATTATATTTCTGTCTTGAACTTGGCATTTACTTTTGAAGCTAAATTATGGTATTAGACAATTTTTGTGCAGGGAGTGCAATTACCCGGATTTTTTCAAGCACCCGGATCCGATTCTTAAAACCCGGGCAGATCCCGGATCCTACTATAAAAACTGACATTTTTATTTCGTTTTCATTATCATGAAATATTGATTAATTTAATTTATGAGATTAACTTTAAATTATACTTTCCATAATGACCAATTTGTACCATAAATACTACTGTTTTTCACTTACTGATTAAGAGATGCTGAAATCGTCATTTTTCCATCGCAAACTACAGTTGTCACTGTGGTTCTCAATTATTGTTCCTTTTTACTCGAATATCAATAGCTGAGCGCAGCATATTTGAAGCATCGAGTGTGCACTGAATGACCGACTGCAGAGAACTGTGACGTGTGTGAAGTTCTCGGAACCACCCAGCTGAACCATTCTCTTAGTCTATGCCTTATATCAATCTTTTTTTGTCACCACCTGATCCAATTATTTGCACTGATCACAAAGATGATTCATTTTCCAAAACAAGGCAGTTTTTACTCAAGAAATTTTTGTCTCACTGAGCTACTGTCCATTGAGTGAAGGCTTTTTAAGCTTTATTTGCAACATTTCGTGCAGCAGGAGAGCGCATTTGCTGTAGCATCGTTTTAAGATCTTAAATTGTGACAGATTGATGTTATTATCTCTATGATGTTATTGTCGGTGCTTCCCAATAGATGACGATGACTGCCGGTGCTCCTCAACCATTTCGAATAAGTGTCTCGATGTGTAGCCTACATAATTTGCATCGCACAAATCACATGGAAATTCATAAACTACATCGTGACTATCAGATGAGGTTTAGGAACAAGGTTAGTGATAAGGGATTCCACTTGAGCACTTTTGAACACTGGAAGAATTTTATTTCCAATTTCTGCATTTAGCAGCTTGATGTTGTCTCTTACAAATCTTGATGATTTCTTATCCGTGCATGGTAATGACAAAATCTTTCTTCTTTTCTTGAATTCTCCATCTTGCGGTTCAGAAACTGTTGTAATATGTTGTTTAAGAGATCTGGAGGATACTTAAGAGGTTTTCCCTTCTCATTTTCTTAAATGCAGTTTTTAACCGGAAAAACCCAATACTACTTTTTCTGCAATCATATTGTGAAGAGAGCGGAACTATTTTTTGATCTCAAGAATTTCTCAGTGATGTTTACCTACCAACACTAATTTGAATCTCCCAATCAATTCCGTAGAAGTGATAAATTTTGAATTTGTTTCGAATAGAATCAGTGGGTGGCTCCGCTAACTTCACACACGTAAAAATGTGTACTCCTTCTGAAGACAAAATGCGAAAAGCTGATTTTTTCATCAAAATAGAAATTGATTCAGAGTAAATTCAAGAACGATAGACAATTTTGTATTTCATTAAAAGAAAGGAAAGAGAGCTGTAAACTTGATTTTATTCGTACTCAAGAAACAAATGTTATTAGACAAACTTATTGTAGCAATTGCAGATAATGTTTGGTGAATATGTCATTTCTGAGATCGTATTCGCGGTTCCCATGTGACAGGAAAACCTGGAAAACATAGGGAATTTTTTCGCCTTTCTGTGAGTTGCAGGGAATTTAGTGGGAAAACTCGTGTTTTCTAGCAAAACCTGGAAAACACTGGGAATATGTTGAAGTGACGTGAGCACGTGGGTAGAATAATTAAAAACTAAAAGTTGTACTCAACTAGGATTGAAATTAAGCCATATACGGAAAATTCAATTTTAAAAACTAAGACCTACTCTTTTAAACGTGAATAATCTTAGTTTTGTTCAGTTATTTTGTGCATTATTCATTCGTACAGAACTGCATTAGGTGTATATCACTATGCATCAAGCATTGAAAAGGAGCCAATTTCCAAATCATTCTCCACTATCGAGAAAGCAATTGCTGATCCTGCGCCTCTGGCCAAATTCACGTTATTTGGTACCTCAGCATTGCTTCGCGAACCTTTTTCTAATGAAATTCCAATCTGATGCACCTTTTGCCCCCTTTCTGATGGAAGAAATTGAGTTGGTAATCAGAAGGCCATGGCAAAATTTGTGGATTCATATGTACTGGCTCGTAATGTTGATGAGCTTGTTAATTACTGATTTGAAAAAAAGAAAAGTTGCGCAAAGTGGAGGATATACACATTGATGCTGCTGCAGCGATTGTAAAAGTGTCTGACAGAAGAATCAAACAGAAGTTTTTCACTGAATGTCACTCGACCCTTATTGCAGTGGTTTCCAACCTAATGTCTCAGTTTCCACTTGAGATTTTACATGTTCGCCGCGTACCACTTAGTCTCAAAGAAATTCCTTCTATGGTAGGAGAGATTCAATTCTTTTTTTATTTTAAAGAAATTTATTTTTGCGAGCAAAAAAAAACATGAGACAAATAGCAGTCCTTCTGTAATTTGAGGATGCTTCTTCCTCTTCCGAACAAATGAAATAATTAATTTCATACCGGTAACTTAGCCCAATTCAAATAGTTCATACAATGAACATATTAACTTTTGCGAACACTGCATCTGTTTGTTTTCCATCAGCTGATCAATGCGGGCATGATATTGATTACAAAACACCGAAAGTCATGACCAGCAGCCAAAAGCCGGTTCCGACTTTTCGATTTGATAGTCATGAGGCTTGTCAAAGTTGAATGTAAGTTTCTATGCCATAAGCATTTTCAAAATGCGTGATTTTGGCTTCAAGCAGAATACAAGATGCATGGGTTTGTTCTGTTGATTTCGACCTGTCGGTCGCTCAATCGATGTCATAGCATCAGCTGTCGCATTGACATCTAAATAACCAAGTACAAAGTTTGATGTGAAAAGATGAAATCTATGCACAAGACAAATCTTCGTCTTTTGAGACAATGAAAATGATAAATTGGATCGAATTTTGTCGTCGATCCAATTTTCTCAAGCTGACCAACACTTTTCCTAAAGATCTGGTCTGCGACATGAATAGATTAAATTATTATCATGGTACATGCAGCCTACTTCAGACAGGTACTCGCGCCCCATCTGATGAGACCTCGCGCACCACAGGTTCGGAGCCTCATGCCTTACTGCTTACTGTCCTGATTTCAAAGAATTTGCAGCGAAGTCTAATGAAGTGCAAGTTGACATCTTACTTGTCTTCATTGAGTCCCATACAAATCGTCAGCAATATTGAAGAATCAAAAAGACACTTTATACTTCTGGTTTCTCAATTGTGCGCAATTGAGAGAAATCATTTACCCTCATCCATCGCTGACAATGCAAATGATGAGTTCCAATCTTCATCTCAATCAAAGCAATCGGAACTGAAAATGTTCATCACCAAGGAGCATCGCTTAGACACATTCTATGTAGAGGTCGTTGGGAATGATGACAAGTACAGGATCTTTGGATTGTCATGAAAATGACATAAATTCTGTCAGATGGTAGCGCATCAGTGGAATCCGGTTTTAGCGTCAGCAATCATATTCTAATCGAAAAATTCCAGGAGCATTCATTGATTGCTCAACGACAGGTGTTTGACGGGGTCAAATCAAGTGGAGGCCCGAATTAAACGGATATGAAAAAACGGAGAAAATGCGTTCCCATGCAAAACTCGCCAGAGGTCGTTTCCGGGAGGCAATTGAAGCAAGAGTGACTGAAGAAAATGAAAGGCGCATACAGAAGATGGCCCACTCACTCCATATTTGATATTTGCCATATAAGACGAAGCAAAATTTTGCGGCTTGATGCCCTTCCTAACGCCAACTCAGACATTTTACTGCCGTCAATGTCATTTACGGCTGAAAAAAGGGAACGTGATGAGGTAAAGATCCTGGACGCCAGAGAACAAAAGCTTGTCAGGGATACGGCTTCCTCATTCAAGGCACCGGATGAGAAAATACCTTTATTATCATGATTTTTTGTCAACTCTATTTTGGAGAACTCAAGACGATACGTTTTCTATAGACAATGTGACTATTTCTTTCATACTTTTCTACGCTATGCACACCGAAATTGCTGTGCTTTCGAACATCCTTTTTATCTGGCGCTCGAAATCATAGAGTTGACTAAAATAACTTTTCTCAAACTTTATGATTCAGAACGCAATATTTTTGGTAGATGTTTTTCGCATCTTTGTTTTTATCACTGGTTTGAGCTGAGAGAAAATGGATAAAGTGAAGTGAGATTCATATTATTTGAAGCAAATGCCGTAGCTGTGAAGTTGTATTTCATTCATGCAAGTATGTATGAGAATATTTTCATGTATAAAAGAAAGTTACTGATGCTGAATTTAAATCGTTATGACGTGACATGACTCTAATTTTTCGAACAGCCTAAATAATTTGAACATCACGTAAATCTAAAATTTCGAACAATTAAGGTTTATATCTGGGTGCAATTCAATGTTCAAATATGATTGGAATTCAATGTTGAGCTTACGGTTGGGTGTAATTGTGATTTATACACTTAAAAATTGTCTGAAATCCGTGTTTCAGTTCTCAAAAAGATAGAGTAATAACGGTAAGTATTTTTGTTGGCGCAGCAGATGACTGGAGAAATGTTTCTTATAAATTTGTAACTTTTGAGAGACTTTCTCATGTCATTTATTAAACATTCATTCTTAAAACTCACAATTTTGTAAGTATAATATTATTTCTTTAAGTATGCATATATTCTGTTATGTTGTAAGTTAATAGAATATAGGTAATGGTTGTTGAGTGGGAATATGGAGTGGATGATGTTACATTTTCCTTTTACAGAAGCTGCTTTGCATGTAATGAGGTGTTCAGAAATGGATAGGACGTGTATGTCGTCGTGTAGTTGTTGTGTGTTTGTGCCGCGTGTGCATTCTGTGGAGATCCTGAGCGATATGTTCTATATTGCTTGCAGTTTGTCAATGTGTTTTTGTGAGATGATTGGTGACCAGAGTGTGGATGTCTATTCCAAGAGGGCCGTTTGATGGCCTTGTAGGTGGCCACGACGGTATCTTGCCATTGTCCCCGATTGATCGAAGGGAGCGTGAGAGGATGTTGAGGGTGTGTCTTGCTTTCTCGCAAATGCTGTTGACTGTTGAGTGCCTAGGTGAACGCCGGGGATTCGATTATTGCTGAGGGATGTGAGTGATGTGTTGTCGATCGTGAGTGATAGGCTCGTACTGTATCTATGGGGATCCGGTCGTCGTAATTCATCTTGCCGTGAAAGATTCAGGACCACTGATGAGAGCGAATAAACTACCACTAGAAGAGAGCGAATAAACATAGAATAAGTTAGTTTTAAGTTTGCTGGGGAATCACAGGGCTTTATAGTCTGGCAGCCAGAAAGAGTTTCTGCGGGGAACGAGGCCGGAAATTAGACTTTCACAGAATGATGTACATCTTCTGTCTTCACCAAATCTGCACGTCTGCCGAGTTCTAGTGAGTTCCTCTTCTTGTCAGGCAGGATCACAGAAAAACACGTGTATATCCAATGGGACGCAGATTGCAGTTCTTGGTTAAAATGAAATTTTGTATGTTTTCTCTGATTAGACGAAAAGTACTTATCCCATAGTCATAATTTTTGGCATGTACAGTCTTCAGGTCATTTCCTATCATGTTCATACATCCTTGTTTATATAGCTAAACACATTTAGATTTGGCGAGCCTCTTAGTGCCGACAAATGAAAAAAAATTTGAACAGCTTTATCCACATTCAACCACATTCTCACATGCATTGCCGATCAGAAGCATGATAATAGCACACACACATAATAGGAAATGACCTGAAGACATTTCATGTCAAAAATTATGACTAGACTTAATATTTTCCAGTTGATAAGCGAAAACATTGAAAATTTCATTTCAGCCAAAAACTGCAATCTGCGTCCCATTGGATTAACGTGCGTTTTTCTTTTATCCTGTCTGACAAGAAGAGGAACTCACTAGAACTCGGCAGACGCACCGATTCGTAGTAGGCATAGGATGTTCATCATTGTGTGAAAGTCTCACTTTCGGCCTCGTTCCCTGCAGAAACTCGTTCTGGCTGCCAAACTACTGCTGTTATTGCAGCGCACAGTCGTTTCGAGGTATTTTTTGATATCACATCAACACGTTGACCAGTTTCTTTCTCAATAAACCAAGCACTCAACATGTGCATAAACTCAATATTGATTGTGCTAGCTATTGTAAGATTCACGATCAAGTCAAAATTCTTCTTTCTTATATGATGAGGTAATTGGACTTGGAAATACATGTATATATTCATTTCTAGGCTCATCTTCTGAGACCATCTTGATATGTTACTATATTCCTTCATATTTTAATTTGATATACACGTATGATCGTTGTTTGCGTTTGGAAAGATAGTAAGGCACTTTGCTGCATCGTCTGCATATTTGACACTGAAACACAAATTTGAGCAGTTTGAAAAAGTCACTGTTGACAACAAGACCCAGAATTGATCCTTCAGGAACCCCAGATGCGACTCTGCTTGTTGCACTTTTGTGAATGCCGATTTTAACCGACTGATTTGTGTGACTCAGGTCGTCATTCATAAAATATATTGTTTTAGAAATTTGCTTTCGATCAATCGGTCTATTGCAATGTCAAATCGCAATTTGTCAAACACTATTTGTAATCGCATGATGCACTCTCATCGTCAAGACAGGTCGTCAATTGATAATGAAATTAAACATAAAGCGATAATTTCTTATGTCTTTCCAGGAACGCATAGAATACTGATCGGGTGTAGGTTATTCACATCTGGTGGAGATGACTTTGGCACAGGACAAAAAACAGTACATATTTCTTCACTCTATCAGTGCTACGTGTATTATACCATGCTAGGATGAAGACTTAACCGATTCGATTAGGGAAATAGCACGTGGAAGTTGTAAACCACTCTTCTGGCAATGTGAAGTCCTTGATGATTTCCTACAAACATCGAATGCTGCTGAATTGACTTCGGCCCACCGCTTTGTCATGGTGTTTCACTTCGATTTACCTACAGCTTTTCCCAGGTGTTGAGAATTTTTCAACATTGTTTCATTGAAGGCTGCAGGAATCATATAAGGAGCAATTTTTCATTTTTTGGTCAAATTTTCAAAGAATGATTCGAAATTGTAGAGTATCTAAAGTGAAGACAGTAAACAGCGATAGATGATATTTTCTTTAATGGTTTTGATGTTCGTCTCGTCGAATCAAGCCGCGATGCGGAAATACATTTGGATCAACCATAGCTCGTATTCACCAATTAAATCTTAAAATGTCATTTACGTAGTCCTGACGACTTGGTAAAAGGGTAAAAGGACAGTCCTACAAAGTAATATACTCTGTTCATCGCATCCACTGTCGCATTAAAACATGGCCGGTGGCGTTTTGGTCCAAAGTCTCATCTTCATTGTTTCCGATGAAATGGTCCTTTTAAATTATGAAAGTTGTATTATTTTGGAAAGGTGGGAAACTGTGTGTTATTTTGGAAACTAATTATCTGTAATGAATGTCATAAGAATATCGCATTAGAAAATGATGATGGTAATATCAAGCTGGAAGCGTCTCAAACATGGCTTCCAATTTTTTCGAAGTAGAGAATTATATGGAATTATCTAATTCTGTTTCGTCAAGGATTCAAGAAGCAATTATAACTAAAGTTCTCCATGTCGTTATCTTGTTCAATGCGCTTGTCTTACCTTCTACCTTTTACGGGCTGTCATTTTACAATCGTTAAACAATCATTCAATAGGCCTTGCTCTTGTAGGAAGCTAGCTGCACCATATTAAAAATCGAATGTGCCTCTCTCGAAAACAACATTTGCACACAATTTGAGAGTGTACCAGCTTGTGCGTCCATTTATTTTTCAAAAAGTGCAGCAGTTTACGAGAAATCGTTGATAAAAGATTCGAGGTGGTACGGATGTGAAGTTAGCCGCACCAAATTAGCAAAATAATCTTGCATCGCATATTTATGAATTGTCAACCGCATGGACGAATAAATGACACATCAGAAGCATGTGTCACTCATTCCACTGAATTTCACTATAATAACGGAGAAACTCGATAAAATAAGTTTAAAGTGGCACAGATATTAAGATCGCTACCAGCAACAGAAAAATTAAAAATACTTATCAAATCGATTAACCCTTTCGATCCTATGACGACACGTCGTCACGCTTACATGCGCTATGACGACAGCGTGTCGTCATGAGAAATTTTGCTAACTGTTTAGGCGTGAAGTATTCCAGTTGCTTGTAAAACACGTTAGATGTTGTCTTTAGCGCATATTATGTGCAAACCACCTATATTTAATAGAATTAACCGCTGTAATGGTACATGTACATGTAGTAGGTTACATGTACACGTACATCAAGTCTATTGAGGGCAAGTAATGCATTAGTTTCATGCTGCTGCGATCAGCTGTGTCTTGTGTTTCTGCTGTCTTTACATGATCTGATTGTCGGCAATACAACTCAGCGGTTGCAGTGCGATGTCACTTGCATTCAGTCGAGCCACACATGAAGCATATTCAAAGTATTGATTGATGGTGATTATATAATGACGTCCGGTAAAGATTTCGCGTGGCTGATTCGTTGTTAGGTAGAGAAGCTTGCACGGTATATTGTCATTTGTCACAACTAATTTCTGATCATTCTTTCAATGGCAGCGGCACCATCAAGTAGTACCAGGCACTCAACACGCCGAGTGCAGCCAGTCCGTCGCTATGGTTTTGATTCCGATAACAGTGAAGACGATTCGGACAATGAAGATACGACTTTTGATCCTCCCCATATTATAGATGAGTCGTCTTCTGATACCGATTCTGATGGCAGTGAAGATCTAGAAGCGAGTGCCGAAGATGGGTGGACTATCATCGAGCCGACAGATGTCAGTGATGCAACTAACTTTGTGTTTCTTCGAGAGTGGGGCTGGACAGATACGGAGATTGACAGTACCGAATTTACTGTGAGAGATTACATAATCAAATTTCTACCAGACAATTTGTTTGAAACCCTCACAAAATGGGTGAATGACCGTGTCCTTATTGAAAATGTTCGAATGATGGAGGAAGAGCAAGAAGAAATGCACTGGAAAAATGTTACTATTTTAGAAATGAAGACATTTGTTGGTATTACTCTTCTAATGGGCATCGTAAAGAAACCCACAATCAGATCTTACTGGCAAACCGAAGAAATGATGACAACTCCCTTTTTGCAACCAAAGTGTCTGAGTCGTGACAGATACATCGCTATTCTGAGATTCCTGAGATTCTCGGATCCATTTGCGGTGGACCCATCCAAGAAGGAAAGCAGACTTAGTGGTTTCTTCTCTATTGTGAATGATCTTTGTTCTCAGTACCGACCACTTCAATCTCTGAGTTTGGATGAAAGTCTTGTATTATTCAAGGAAGGCTTTCAATCAAGATGTTTATTCGGACGAAAAGATCCAGGTTTTGGTGTGAAGTTATTCATTCTTGCAGATAGAACGGGATACATGATTTATTCTCAAATCTATGTTGGCAAGGATACCTGTTATGAAACCGGCGAGCCTGGTACTGAGGCGCTTTCGAATAGTGAAAAGATAGTCGTTCGATTACTTTCAAAGGCTGACATGCTTGACAGGGGATACGTCCTGAATATAGACAATTGGTTTACAAGCTTGCGGCTGATAGAGTACCTTCTTTCGAGAAATACGGGTGTTCGTGGAACAGTCAGACCGCAAAGAGGAATTCCAAAAATTCTTATTCAAAAGAAACTGCAACCTGTGTCATCGGCATTCGCTGAAAAGGACCGAATAATAGCGGTAAAATTCTGTGACAGAAAGGATGTTTATCTGATGTCCACGTGTGACAATGCTTCTCTGGTGCAAAAAGAAAGGATTTCCAAGGGCAATGTTCGAACCAATGTGCTCAAGCCATCAATTGTCGAGAATTACAATCAAGAAATGGGAGGGATAGATCTCACAGACCAAGTTATTCGTCAATACAACTGCGCTCGCAAATCGCATGCCTGGTACAAGAAGATCGGCCTGAATTGCATTCTTCGGCTACTTTTCAATTCATGGGCTGTATACAGAAAAGAGAAAGAAAGCAACGTGAGTTTCTTTGACTTCCTAAGGGATGCCATACGAGTCTTGACAGATTTGCAATCAACACCAAAGGGAGCCAGAAGAAAAAGACGACCATCAGAGGAACAGCGCACGACTACACATGTGCAAAAAAGAATCCCATCCACAACTGGCAAGAAAAATCCGTTGAAGCGTTGCCGTGTCTGTTTCAGCAACGGAATCAGAAGAGAATCACGATACATCTGTGATTCGTGCCCTGACAAGCCTGGGCTTTGCCTGGGTGACTGTTTCAATAAGTTTAAACATGACTAATGTCCCACCAAGTGAAAATTTGATGATTTTTGTATTTTTAAAAAAATATAATTTTTTTGGATAATTTCGACTGTTTTTGCATGTTTTCTGATGTTAGGGGACTATTCGATCTATTTGGCATCTTATTTAGTGTTGGTTGTGGTCCGGACAACACTTTTTGGTCGAGTAAACAGCATTTGAAAAATCCCGAAATTTTAGGATTTTTACAGGCAGCTAGGGGAGGAAGCCATAGATGCGAAACAGGATCGAAAGGGTTAAGAACTGATAAAACCCATCTTATTAGGAGTGTCTTTGCCTACCCTCAGACAACAACTCTCTTCAGAATCTACAGAAACGTGGATTTACTTCCGCTGCCGTGACGATCCACCCATCCCTACCACTTTTGAAAATCGCGCGTGCCACTCACATCAGCCAACCAAATACATTTATTAGGAGTGTTTCAGCTTGTGGCGGCCGTCAGTCAACCGCATCTCTCCGGAGAATCCGCAAATTGTGGATTTACCTCGGCAGCCGCTCCGATTCTCCCATCCGCACTTAGTAGTCCGGCATCCAGAACGAGTTTCTGCAGGGAACGAGGCCGAAAGTGAGACTTTCACACAATGATGAACATCCTATGCCTACTACGAATCGGTGCGTCTGCCGAGTTCTAGTGAGTTCCTCTTCTTGTCAGACAGGATCAAAGAAAAACACATGCAAATCCAATGGGACGCAGATTGCAGTTTTTGGCTAAAATGAAATTTTGTATGTTTCCTCTGATTAAACGAAAAGTACTTAACCCAAAGTTACAATTTTTGGCATAGAATGTCTTCAGGTCAATTCCTATGATGTGCATGTGCTATTATCATGTATCTATTCGGCAATGTATGTGAGAATGTGGTTGAATGTCGATAAAGTAGCTCAAAATGTTTGTGTTTGCCGACATTAAGAGGCTCGCCAAATCTAAATGGGTTTAGCTATATATACAGGGGTGCATGAACATGATAGGAAATGACCTGAAGACTGTACATGCCAAAAATTATGACTATGGGATAAGTAGGCTACTTTTCGTTTAATCAGAGAAAACATACAAAATTTCATTTTAGCCAAAAACTGCAATCTGCGTCCCATTGGATTTGCATGTGTTTTTCTGTGATCCTGTCTGACAAGAAGAGGAACTCACTAGAACCCGGCAGACGCGTAGATTTGTAGTAGGCGTAGGGTGCACATCATTCTGTGAAAGTCTCACTTTCGGCCTCGTTCCCTGCAGAAACTCTTTCTGGCTGCCGGACTATATCTTTCTGCAATATGTTGTTTTTGAGAGTGGCGCATTCGAATTTTAATAAGGTGCGGCACTTCACACACGTCTAATTGCTCGTATTAAATAGAAAAGGAATTTCTAGAAGAATTCAGGAAACCGAGAAAATGAATTTGTGGTTTGTACAAATAGATCCTTTGTGCTAACTAGATCCTTTCTTTTAGATTAGGTGGTGTGATATTTTATGAAGTTTCAGATCTTGAAGATTGGAAACTCTAAATTTCACAAAATTCGAAAGTCATATCTTTGGCAGGCAACCTTCGTCTGATCAATCAGACATCTTCAGGTGTCATATAAGGCCTACAGACGATTCCACTTGTATGGAATTTCTGGGGACCACTCCATTTTCTTCCATATAGCCGAAATTGATGACACACATTGTTTACGTATTTAGGATTTCTATGTTGACTCTGCTGACCTATATGTTTTTCATGATTATAGCACCTATAATCATTATGATTGCTAGACCTATTATTTATATTCAGATTTAATTCAATTAGTTTAATTGAAAATTCAAATGAATAATTAAGGAGACCAAATCACTTCAAGAGCAGATAGTGTAATCCAATCGAATGTTCGAAAACCCATCCTTGACTTAGGCAAAATCTTTATCTCAAAATAATGCTGAAAAACACCAAAAAGGTTTGAATAGCAGCTGAAATTCCTATCTACTAAAAAGTCGAATCAATCATAGATTCTCTGATAGCAAATTTTGTACTGAGTTTCTCTGAGCTTTTGATAACTATTATCAACACCACATTAGGCCGGAGGCACACACGATAAACCAAAAGCCAAAAATAGAGTTCCAACTTAAGTCTGAATGAGAACTGGCATACAGAAAAAGCCACTAGCCGTAAGCAATAAGCTTTGATTATGGAAGCACACAGGGTAACTCAAGCCGTCACCCAGTTGAGAATCTTTGGGCTATGATCTTCAACAGAGCCGACGTTGTGATATGATGCGTCATTCTTTATGCTTACGCTTCACAAAACAATAGTTCATGCTCTTACAAAAATTGGAAAATATCGTTTTCTTCTTCTGCCTGCTTGTAGGCCTACCTGTTTCATGACTTAATTCCAATCCCGTAGTCATGATTTTTAATCATATTCTTGATCGCATGCAAATGAAAGCTTACGTTCTTCTTTTTACATGCGCTCATAGTCGAGCTATTCATCTGGAACTTGTGCCCAGTATGTCGACTGATTCTTTTTTAAGAGCACTCAGACGATTCGTATCTAGACGAGGCATTCCATTCCTAATCAGTGACAATGCTAAATCCTTTGTCTCAGCTTGCAAATTGTTACGCGCAGAGTCAGAATCTGAGGAAGTACAGCGATATGCAGCAGAGAAAAGGATTTCTTGGAAATTCGTCCCTGAATACGCACCCTGGTTTGGTGGTTTTTATGAGCGCTTGATTGGAGTGGTACGAGTAAAAGCCTCCATCAAGAAATCAATCGGTAAATTACTGTTAGAATACGATGAACTAACTTCATGCTGTCATTACAGAGATAGAAGGTGCTGTCGACAATTGACACTTTTGTATGTCCACAGTGAAGTGCAAGGAGGTGAAATTATTACTCCCTCACATTTCTTAATTCTGAAGAGAATCACATGTTTACCCGACGCTTCCTTCTCTGAGGTAGGTGATTTGACTTTAGATATCCCGAGTCGTCTTCATCGAATGAAGAAAGTTTTGAATCGGTTTTCATCCGTTTGGAAAACTGAATTGAATATCTCAGAGGTTTTCGCGAGCATTTTTCGATAATACCGTCTCCCTCTTGATTGTGGAATATTTCATCATATTCACTCAATATATTCGCTTTTTTAAGAGTGCGTAAAGTGGTTATTGAGTCTACACCTAGCAATATCAAATTCTGCAAGTAATGCTTTAAAAGGAACATCTTTATCCCATGGCAGATTGACACTGTATAGACCTTGATCAAATTCTACTCCTTTTAAAAATTCATCACTTTCTACTCCCATTTTCAGTTCACTTTCTAGCATAGAATCTAGATCCCACATCTTAACAATGCGATCATGTATTGTATCATCAGAATCTTTCATGCTATCAATTCTACTGTGTAGTACTTGAACTAAGGAAGATTTCATTGAAGAGTTCAAATTTACTCGTACATGAGTTTGAAGAGGTCCTGATACGACCCAGCCGAGCTTGCTTTCGACAGCTACTGGTCTTGATTCACCTCTGATAACAGAGCCACCGATGAAGTTATAATATTGATCTGAGCCTACAAGAATCGAGATCATTTCCGTTTCATCATCGGGATGATAAGGATCTGCCAAGTCTAAGCCTGACAAGTGACTAAAATTGCTTACAATGACCGGTGGTTGAGGTTTGCAAATGCTTGGTACTGTGTATGCACTTAAATCAATGGATTCTGAGGAATTATTGCAGCTGCGCAATGAAAAATTGACCCGTGTGCTGTTTACTGTCTGGGCTAAGTTTTCCATAAAACGGCATACAGACATAGGGATTACTCGACACCTTTTCAAGTCTAAACGAGACGATAAATCATCTAGAACAAAAGTCATTACGCTACCAGAATCAAATAGCAGGCGAACCATCGTCTCTTTGGTACCGTCTGGGGATACAGCAATAGCTTTTGCCGTTGGTATAACTATTGGGGGTGACCCATGAATCATAGTTGTAGTGAACATTTTATCCGTAAACGTAGTTTGCTTCACTACTGGCAACGCTTGGACGGGTGAATTTGTTTTCTGAGGGCGTAAATCGCCTTTCACGGTATCATTTTCTGGTTGATCAGTAGGTCTAATGCGAGATGATGCACCGAATTTGGTACCGCAGATACTTACATGATGATATCTGGAACAGTTGCTACAAGGAACTCTTGTCTGACAACGTTTACTGGAGTGATTATCCTTCAGGCAGATAAAACATCTACGTTCACATTTTAGCTTTTCTAGCCTTTGATCAACATCTGAAACTGATCGACAGTGTTCTGACTCGTGATTACGTCTGTTGCAATATGTGCATTTTTCATCGGTTGAAGAGGAATTTACTCGAAGTGCAGTAGCAGTTCCTGGCAATCTGTCAGTTGCACTAGCAACTTTTGATCTGATCGGGGAGGGCTCAAATTCGAAGGAAGTCAATTCACGCAATTCTATTTCAGAATTCAACAGCCCTAGAAACGCATTAACAGTGCCAACATCAATGCCTTTAATTTGGGCATTCTTCGATATTTCGGCTTTCACTGATACTGGTAATCTTCCTAACAAAACAGGAACGAGGATAGTTTCATATGACGTGGGAGAAATGCTCATATTATTCAAGCTGTACAAACGTTGGCTTGAATATCATCGTAGAAAGTTCGCAAATGACTTATAGCATCACTTGGACATGTCACTTCGTTTAATCCTTCTAGGTGAATCCTTTGGCGGTGTTTAGGATTACCAAACCGCTTTTGCAATAAATCGACCGCAATATCATAATTGACATCCGTGATTGCTAAACCTTGGATACATCTTTTTGATTCTCCACTTAGTGAAGTCATTAAATAATTGAATTTATCTACTTTCGACAAGCTGTCATTCGAATGTACACTGGAACTGAACATATCCCAGAAGGATTGCCAATGTATTCGATCTCCAGAAAAATTAGGAATCTGAAATTTTGGTAATTTCACTATACAACTGCTGGGAAGCTGATTCGACATGAACAAATGACCGCATTCTTCTACGGTTGAAGAATGATTTACATATTTGGATTCAGCTTTACACTTGTCTTCAAAACCGATACTTGAAAATCTATCTGCAAGAGCATGCAAAACAGTATTGTGACTCAATTCTATCTCTTCAACTTCCTCGAACTCTGCCTCAAGGAAAAAATCATCATCTGATGTGTCAACACACAGGGACGTATGAGCCGTAGGATTATGCTCATTTTGCTTATTACGGGATTTGATGCTCATAGCTTTCTGGGCTGAATTCAAAACTTTTTTGAGAAAATGAGGCAAAAAATGAAGTATCATTTATAGAAAAGCTGACACACTGATATTGCGCTACCTTCATCATGAAAAAATGTCAATGAGCTTTTTCCGGAAACCTATGCGAACGTAGTGGCGCGCAATTTACCGGTTTGAATTTTTCACACCAGGTTTCGATTTTACATTACACATGCCATCTAATCTATGCGCATGCCGTGAAATCATTTGATTCAAACCAAAACCTGCTCATAGGAGTTAATTTGCTTACCTGTTTAACTTTTACTTATCTAAGCGTTATTTATACTTCAATCATCATTATCTGTAAGCCGATATATCTTTTGAGTGATGATCTGTCATAGACTTGTATTGATTTTCTATGAAAAAAGACACGATAGCTTTCTATACAGACAAAATTAAAGCAAGAAATATATTCAAGTAGTCCTCTGCAAATTTAAATCTATGAAGAGTTTGAATACTGATGCGATAGAACTAATATCAGTTGGACTTAGTTTTAAACGTTGAGAAAAAGCATAGATCTACTTGCAATTGCAGTCATCGCCCCATTTTATAAAAATGATTTCATAAGGACACTTACAACAAGAAAAACAAGGCAAGGATTGTTTTAGAAAAGTTTATTAAAAAAATGAGGATATGAAAGAAATCTGTAGAAGCAAACAAGTCTTTTTATAGTATCCACTATTAATGGATTGTCCATGGTCATCGCTTTCTTCTTTAGAGAGAGAGCCATGATCTCATTTCGAACCTGAAATAGAATAAGCAATTAAGTAGGACGACCATACAAAATATATGTAAAAGAATGTTATGAAATTTTCTGTGCACGTATTATCATCTCCAACATACATGCGCAGCATCTTTAAGTCAAAATTATATAATTCATCATGAAAAAATTATAAAACATAAATTAACCAGCATAATCAGTCATACAGCTTATTTGCTCATGCTCAAACTGTACAGTACACGTCATATTTATTATATATTTACGGCATCACCATGTGTCACCATGCTGTTGTTATCGTTTATTGCTACTAATGAACTCTTCATAAAGATCATTAGTTCAACAGATGTGATACATGATCCATACGATGTGCTCCATACGCTGATCCATGCTCAATTACTTACAATCAAGTTAGTAAGATATCGTATACTACGGCATTTAGAAGAATAATCACAAAATTCATCCATACCACAGAGATGTGGAACTTAATATCGATGAGAAGAAATTGTTCCAAGCAGCCAACTGATCTGGCTTAACTGAGAAGTATGCAATGTCAGACTCAAGCATTCCAACTTAACACACCAAGTCGGAAGACTGTGCTCAAATAGAGAATATGAGGTAACAATGTCTTGACTGCAATGTCAGACAGATGGACAGATGATAGCTGCATACAATGTGCTCTTCACGGCCATCTATGCTCAATCACTAACAATCAAGCCACTGAGATGCCGATAAACGATTGCATGATTGTCTACTTTAATTTTCGATTAGAAGAAGCGGATAAATTATCAAGGTAACCAAATTACGTTGGTTTAAATGAAAAGTATGCAATGTCAGACTCAAGCATTCCATTTTAACACACTAAGTCGGAAGACTGTGCTCAAATAGAGAATGTGAGGTAACAATGTCTTGACTGCAATGTCAGAAAGATGGACAGATGATAGCTGCATACAATGTGCTCTTCACGGCCATCTATGCTCAATCAATAACAATCAAGTCACTGAGATGCCGATTGACGATTGCATGATTGTCTACTTTAATTTTCGATTAGAAGAAGCGAATAAATTATCATAGTAACCAAATTACGCTAGTTTAACTGAAAAGTATGCAATGTCAGACTCAAGCATTCCAACTTAACACACCAATTTGGAAGACTGTGCTCAAATAGAGAATATGAGGTAATAATGTCTTGACTGCAATGTCAGACAGATGGACAGATGATAGCTGCATACAATGTGCTCTTCACGGCCATCTATGATCAATCACTAACAATCAATGTCTTGACTGCAATGTCAGACAGATGGACAGATGATAGCTGCATACAATGTGCTCTTCACGGCGATCTATGCTCAATCAATAACAATCAAGTCACTGAGATGCCGACTGACGATTGCAGGAATGTCTACCTTAATTTTCGATGAGAAGAAACAGATAAATTATCATAGTAACCAAATTACGCTAGTTTAACTGAAAAGTATGCAATGTCAGACTCAAGCATTCCAACTTAACACACCAATTTGGAATACTGTGCTCAAATACAGAATATGACGTAATAATGTCTTGACTGCAATGTCAGACAGATGGACAGATGATAGCTGCATACAATGAGCTCTTCACGGCCATCTATGCTCAATCACTAACAATCAAGCCACTGAGATGCCGATTAACGATTGCAGGAATGTTTACCTTAATTTTCGATGAGAAGAAACAGATAAATTATCATAGTAACCAAATTACGCTAGTTTAACTGAAAAGTATGCAATGTCAGATCAAGCATTCCAACTCAACACACCAATTTGGAATACTGTGCTCAAAAAGAGAATATGGAGGTAATAATGTCTTGACTGCAATATCAGACAGATGGACAGATGATAGCTGCATACAATGTACTTTTCACGGCCAACTATGATCAATCACTAACAATAAATGTCTTGACTGCAATGTCAGACAGATGGACAGATGATAGCTGCATACAATGTGCTCTTCACGGCCATCTATGCTCAATCACTAACAATCAAGCCACTGAGATGCCGATAAACGATTGCATGATTGTCTACATTAATTTTCGATTAGAAGAAGCGGATAAATTATCATAGTAACCAAATTACGCTAGTTTAACTGAAAAGTATGCAATGTCAGACTCAAGCATTCCAACTTAACACACCAATTTGGAAGACTGTGCTCAAATAGAGAATATGAGGTAATAATGTCTTGACTGCAATGTCAGACAGATGGACAGATGATACTGCATACAATGTGCTCTTCACGGCCATCTATGATCAATCACTAACAATCAATGTCTTGACTGCAATGTCAGACAGATGGACAGATGATAGCTGCATACAATGTGCTCTTTCACGGCCATCTATGCTCAATCACTAACAATCAAGTACACTGAGATGCCGATTGACGATTGCAGGAATGTACCTTAATTTTCGATGAGAAGAAACAGATAAATTATCATAGTAACCAAATTACGCTATGTTTAACTGAAAAGTATGCAATGTCAGACTCAAGCATTCAACTTAACACATCCAATTTGGATTACTGTGCTCAAATAGAGAATATGATGTAATAATGTCTTGACTGCCAAATGTCAGAGATGGACAGATGATAGTGCATACAATGAGTCTTCACGGCCATCTATGCTTCAATCACTAACAATCAAGCCATGAGATGCCGATATAACGATTGCAAGGAATGTTTACTTAATTTTCGATGAGAAGAAACAGATAAATTATCATAGTAACCAAATTACGCTTAGTTTAACTGAGAAGTATGCAATGTCAGACTCAAGCATTCCAACTCAACACACCAATTTGGAATACTGTGCTCAAATAGAGAATATGAGGTAATAATGTCTTGACTGCAATATCAGACAGATGGACTAGCTGCATACAATGTGCCTCTTCACGGCCATCTATGCTCAATCACTAACAATCAAGCCACTGAGATGACGATAAACGATTGCATGATTGTCTACTTTAATTTTCGATTAGAAGAAGCGGAATAAATTATCATGGTAACCAAATTACGTTTTAAATGAAAAGTATGCAATGTCAGACTCAAGCATTCCATTTTAACACACTAAGTCGGAAGACTTGTGCTCAAATAGAGAAGTGAGGTAACAATGTCTTGACTGCAATGTCAGAAAGAGATGGACAGATGATAGCTGCATACAATGTGCTCTTCACGGCATCTATGCTCAATCAATAACAATCAAGTCACTGAGATGCCGATTGACGATTGCATGATTGTCTACTTTAATTTTCGATTAGAAGAAGCGAATAAATTATCATAGTAAACCAAATTACGCTAGTTTAACTGAAAAGTATGCAATGTCAGACTCAAGCATTCCAACTTAACACACCAATTTGGAGACTCAAATAGAGAATATGAAATAATGTCTTGACTGCAATGTCAGACAGATGGACAGATGATAGCTGCATACAATGTGCTTTCACGGCCATCTATGATCAATCACTAACAATCAATGTCTTGACTGCAATGTCAGACAGATGGACAGATGATAGCTCATACATGTGCTCTTCACGGCGATCTATGCTCAATCACTAACAATCAAGTCACAGAGATGCCGATTGACGATTGCAGGAATGTCTACCTTAATTTTCGATGAGAAGAAACAGATAAATTATCATAGTAACCAAATTACGCTAGTTTAACTGAAAAGTATGCAATATCAGACTCAAGCATTCCAACTTAACACACCAATTTGGAATACTGTGCTCAAATAGAGAATATGACGTAATAATGTCTTGACTGCAATGTCAGACAGATGGACAGATGATAGCTGCATACAATGAGCTCTTCACGGCCATCTCTATGCTCAATCACTAAATAATGTCTTGACTGCATGTCAGACAGATGGACAGATGATAGCTGCATACAATGTGCTCTTCACGGCCATCTATGCTCAATCACTAACAATCAAGCCACTGAGATGCCGATTCACGATTGCAGGAATGTTTACCTTAATTTTCGATGAGAAGAAACAGATAAATTATATAGTAACCAAATTACGTTGGTTTAAATGAAAAGTATGCAATGTCAGACTCAAGCATTCCAACTTAACACATAAGTCGGAAGACTGTGCTCAAATAGAGAATATGAGGGTAACAATGTCTTGACTGCAATGTCAGAAAGATGGACAGATGATAGCTGCATTACAATGGGCTCTTCACGGCCATCTATGCTCAATCACTAACAATCAAGTCACTGAGATGCCGATTGACGATTGTATGATTGTCTACTTTAATTTTCGATTAGAAGAAGCGAATAAATTATCATAGTAACCAAATTACGTTGGTTTAAATGAAAAGTATGCAATGTCAGACTCAAGCATTCCAACTTAGCACACCAATTGGAAAGACTGTGCTCAAATAGAGAATATTAGGTAACAATGTCTTGACTGCAATATCAGACAGATGGACAGATGATAGCTGCATACAATGTGCTCTTCACGGCCATCTATGATCAATCACTAACAATCAATGTCTTGACTGCAATGTCAGACAGATGGACAGATGATAGCTGCATACAATGTGCTCTTCACGGCGATCTATGCTCAATCACTAACAATCAAGTCACAGAGATGCCGATAAACGATTGCATGAATGTTACCTTAATTTTCGATTAGAAGAAGCGAATAAATTATCATAGTAAACCAAATTACGTTGGTTTAAATGAAAAGTATGCAATGTCAGATCAAGCATTCCAACTTAGCACACCAATCGGAAGACTGTGATCAAATAGAGAATATTAGTAACAATGTCTTGACTGCAATATCAGACAGATGGACAGATGATAGCTGCATACAATGAGCTCTTCACGGCCATCTATGCTCAATCATTAACAATCAAGTCGAGATGCCGATTAACGATTGCAGGAATGTTTACCTTAATTTTCGATGAGAAGAAACAGATAAATTATCATAGTAACCAAATTACTTTAAATGAAAAAGTATGCAATGTCAGACTCAAAGCATTCCAACTTAACACACTACGTCGGAATACTGTGCTCAAATACAGAATATGAAGTAGACAGATGGACAGATGATAGCTACAATGTGCTCTTCACGGCCATCTATGCTCAATCACTAACAATCAAGTCACTGAGATGCCGATTGACGATTGCATGATTGTCTACTTTAATTTTCGATTAGAAGAAGCGAATAAATTATCATGGTAACCAATTTACGTTGGTTTTAATGAAAAGTATGCAATGTCGGACTCAAGCATTCCATACTTAACACACTAAGTCGTGTGCTCAAATACAGAATATGAGGTAACAATGTCTTGACTGCAATGTCAGAAAGATGGACAGATGATAGCTGCATACAATGTGCTCTTCACGGCCATCTATGCTCAATCAATAACAATCAAGTCACTGAGGATGCCGTATTGACGATTGTATGATTGTTACTTTAATTTTCGATTAGAAGAACGCGAATAAATTATCATAGTAACAAATTACGGTTTAACTGAAAAGTATGCAATGTCGACTCAAGCATTCCAACTTAACACACAATTTGGAAGACTGTGCTCAAAATAGAGAATATGAGGAAGGTAATAATGTCTTGACTGCAATGTCAGACAAGATGGAAGATGATAGCTTGCAGACAATGTGCTCTTCACATCTATGATCAATCACTAACCAATCAATGTCTTGACTGCAATGTCAGACAGATGGACAGATGATAGCTGATACAATGTGATCTTCACGGCGATCTATGCTCAACTCACTAACAATCAAGTCACAGAGATGCGATTGACGATTGCAGGAATGTCCTACTTAATTTCGATGAGAAGAAAACAGGTAAATTATCATAGTAACCCAAATTACGCTAGTTTAAATGAAAACGTATGCAATGTCAGACTCAAGCATTCCAACTTAGATACAACCAAGTCTGGAAATACTGTGCTAAATAGAGAATATGACGTAATATGGACAGATGATAGCTGCATACAATGTGCTCTTCACGGCCATCTATGCTCAATCATTAACAATCAAGTCACTGAGATGCCGATTCCGATTGCATGGAATGTTTACCTTAATTTTCGATGAGAAGAAACAGATAAATTATCATAGTAACCAAATTACGTTGGTTAAATGAAAAGTATGCAATGTCAGATCAAGCATATCCAACTTAAACACTAAGTCGGAAGACTGTGCTCAATTACAGACATATGAGGTAAAAATGTCTTGACTGCAATTTCAGAAAGATGGACAGATGATAGCTGCATACAATGTGCTCTTCACGGCCATCTATGCTCAATCAATAACAATCAAGTCACTGAGATAGCGATTGACGATGTATGATTGTCTACTTTAATTTTCGATTAGAAGAAGCGAATAAATTATCATAGTAACCAAATTACGTTGGTTTAAATGAAAAGTATGCAATGTCAGACTCAAGCATTCCAACTTAGCACACCAAGTCGGAAGACTGTGCTCAAATAGAGAATATTAGGTAACAATGTCTTGACTGCAATATTCAGACAGATGGACAGATGATAGCTGCATACAATGTGCTCTTCACGGCCATCTATGCTCAATCACTAACAATCAAGTCACTGAGATGCCGATTGACGATTGCAGGAATGTCTACCTTAATTTTCGATTAGAAGAAGCGGATAAATTATCATAGTAACCAAATTACGCTAGTTTAACTGAAAAGTATGCAATGTCAGACTCAAGCATTCCAACTTAACACACCAAGTCGGAAGACTGTGCTCAAATAGAGAATATGAGGTAATAATGTCTTGACTGCAATGTCAGACAGATGGACAGATGATAGCTGCATACAATGTGCTCTTCACGGACAGCTATGTCAATCACTAACTATCAATGTCTTGACTGCAATGTCAGACAGATGGACAGATGATAGCTGCATACAATGTGCTCTTCACGGCGATCTATGCTCAATCACTAACAATCAAGTCACTGAGATGCCGATTGACGATTGCAGGAATGTCTACCTTAATTTTCGATGAGAAGAAACAGATAAACTATGATAGTAACCAAATTACGTAGATTAACTGAAAAGTATGCAATGTCAGACTCAAGCATTCCAACTTAACACACAAAGTCGGAAGACTGTGCTCAAATACTGGACGTGAGATATTCATGTCACAAAAAATTATTATGTGATGAGATGCATGGACTTTTCTCACTATTTATCAATGAAATCACTTGTTTGATTACTATGCACTTGTTGATTACTATGTCTCCTTGTTGTTGTGTTATATCATTGTAAATGATCGAATTTCGTCATTGACTCAGTCAGGTAAATGAGTTGGCCCACAAGTGATTACCATTTCTGACGTGTCGTCTTAATCTGAGTCAGATAAACGTAATCTTCCGTCTTTGGAGGTCGCAGATTAGTGTTGTCATCGTCATGGCCATCAGTGTTCTGTTGATGCAGGAATGGAAAAGAAACTCATTAATTCAAGAGCGAGAGCGTTGCTCATAATTCGCCGACCACCTGCGATTTCTAGATATTTCTACTGCAAATCTTAATATGACTTGTCCTTGCATAAAGGTTACACTTAACGCTTTTATCGATATCAACTACCAATGTCGATTCTACTAACTGAAGGCAGCCAGTAATAATTGACCAATCGTATAGCAATGACACCTGATTGGTCGGTTAACAAGGTGAATGTCATCCATCTGTAAATGCCTCATTCGTGAGGAAAAATGACAAACCATTCGCCGTACGTTGAGCAAATATCATTCTCTTGAGTAAGGAAAGGTATTCTCAGCGCGAGATTGCTGCGAGACTGGCTATCTCTAAAACCTCTGTTCAAGAAACAATAGCAGAAAGAAGAGAACTGGCGATGAAAACCCAAAGAAGAGACAGGTTATCCACGAAAGACTTCAAAGCGTACTGATAAGTTAATCCGACGGCTTGTGGTGATAAATCCAAAGGAATCAAACAACTTTATAAAGACACAGTTACCTGAGTGTTGATATTGGCGCATCCACAATTCGCCGACGACTGCAAAGGACTTTAATCTCCGTTCTTACAAGCGGGCCAAAAAGCCATTATTGAATGCGCGAAATATTCGAGATAGACTCACATTCTGCAGAACTTTTCAAAATTGGACAGAAAGTTATTGGAGCAATGTTCTTTTTACAGACGAATGCTGTCTATGTCAGTTCAATCCGACAGTCCAACGCATTTGTAGACCACCAAATCAGCGATATGATATGAAGTACGTTCAACCAACGGTAAAACATTCATTATCATTGATGGTTTGAGGAGGCATCAGCTCCCAGGGTCGAGCTCCGGGTGCTACGGTTAATTCCGATCGATACATTGATATCTTGCATGAAAAGCTGCACACTTGGTTCACGGTCAGAAAACTGCAACATCCTGATGTACGACGGTGCCCTATGTCACCAATCAAAGACAGTCAAGAAGTGGCTTCAGGATAATGTTCATGTCCTCAGTCCTTGGCCAGGCTTCTCCCCGGACCTCAATCCTATTGAAAATTGTTGGAGCCTGGTCAAGCAGAAAGTATCCCTACGGAATCCCATCTCTTTGAATGATTTGCGCCGCGAATAAATCACGTTGGGACAACTGAAATCACGCAGGAATATTGTGAAAACATGATTCGAAGTACTGTATGCCAAGACGGATCAAGGCTGTTCTGGCAGCTAATGGACAAGTAACAAAATATTAAACTGAAAAACAAAAATCAAAGCTTTTTTGTTTAATATATATTTAGAATGATAACTAGCTTTATGTTTACTTTTAAACATCGTTCTAGAATTCATTATGATGATATAAAAGCTGTAATGATAATTCAAGGCCAGTTTGATAGAAAAATCGTTAAATCAAGAGATGGTCGGTGAATTATGAGCAACGCTGTAGATGTGACGGATGATACGTACAATGTGCTCTTTACGGTCAATGCTTAATCACAATTACTCACTACTTATACTTATTTAGAAGAGCATTAAATTACATAAGATTCATCTATACTTCAGAAATATCTACCTTCACTTTTGAAGAGAAAAAACGGACACATTATCTTAGTAGCCAAATGAGAATGGGTTAACTTTAATGTACTGTGCAATATGTATATAGTATTATTGTCAATAATCTGAATTCGGCATTGACTCAGACAAGTAAATAATGAGGCCCACAAATGACTTACCTTTTCTGGACGCTTCCTCTCTATCTGAGCCTGGTGTACTCTAGTTTTGTATCCGCAGCTAGTCTTGTCATTGTCATCAGTGCCATCGTTCATGTCCCACTTTACGGATATCTATGCATGTGACTCTAATAGAAGTTGATATAAGATATCCATATTTAGCACACTTTAACAAGTCCATGAACTTCACACAGCAAGCATAGGTATACTTCATAAGCAAAATCCATTTCTTTCAATGAAAATGAAATATCTGATGAGAGTAAGTAAACTTTTTAGACTCTCACATGTATTTTCTCTCAATATTGACAAAAACATTGACATTTTGCTATGATTTGAGCATGTCGATAACTATGCGCGCATAGATTTATGTGAGCATAGACCTGCCTAAAATATTATGTAAATCGCATAGATTTACGGCTCCTACGTCCACAATTTTAGTGGTATAACTTTTCAGTTCACTACATTTTTCTTTTAATGTAAAACATTTTTCACTTTATTTTTCTTTTAAAATAACTTCATTTTTTCCTAAATGCCACGCAATGAGTCAATTTCAGATCTTTTCATTAAATGAATGTCACTATTATATCCAAAAAGCCGCTGTCATGTACTTTATTATCGATCAGTCGTGTAACAGAAGACCTAATATAACCGCGTTTCCGAATTAAGTCTTTAAATTCTGACATATCTGTAACCGCATCACGTATGACAGAAAATTCAATAAAGTACAATTCACAAGATTCAATCAATAAAAAGACTAATATACGTTATATCCGACGACACACTACGCAAATTTTGGAAAATCAATAAAAAGCATCGATAAATTTAGGGATGATATTATACCATTCGAAAATTCGTCGGACCTTATCCTATGTTTGATACACATGCAATCAAAATTTCAAACACCGTATACACTATCAGAGTACATGTATATGATTTTGAAAGTTTTTATCATATGTTTTAATATATGATATTCAGACAAGTCAAACTGAAACGATCTCACCGGTGAAAATCTAAATGCAGAACCAATTACCAATCAATGAAGTTGTGGTCCAATTTTCAGATAAAATCCACGTTGGGCGCCATTTCATGACTTAATTCCAATCCCGTAGTCATGATGTAGAAGTCTGTGGTGTTTGACAACAAAACATATTTATGGTAAGAAAGTTACAAGTTAAACATCGATTTACAAAGTTAGTGTATAGGCTATCCATGAAGTCCGTAGCAGTATTCAAACTCTTGAATAGATCATAGCTGTCTGCTCTGACAACTTCCACTGCTATGATGAGTCCATCATACATGTAGTTTCCACAACCTGTCATGAGAAAAAATATTGTCAAAATGACTTATGGCTTATGATTTACGGCTTGTGGCTGTGACTTATAGAATGACTGATGACTTGTGGCTTATTCTGCGTGCACGTCATTCTCTGACTCGTCCTCTGCCTCCACTTCAATAACAATCTACCAACTCTGCGTCTGAAACTCTGAACTTCCGCTTCTCTTCTGATTCATCACTTGTTCGAACAACAGGCGGAGATTGAAAGAAGCCACAGTAGCGGCATAATTGCGAATCATTTCAGCAGATACTTCGTCGTCCCAAACTTCTTTCAATAGACGGATCAAATTGGCGTTGAACCCCAAAAAATTGATACAAAAGGTTTCTCAATTGTTTTTGGTACCTTTAGGCATGCTAAATAACATACTAAAAATCTAGTAGAATCTGACATCCGGAAAAAGGTAATTTTCAAGATGGCGTCCAAGATGGCCGCCAAGAGCGTAAAATCGCTATATCTCAATTACTATTCAACCTAGGAAGGTGGTTTTGGTGTCTAACCCTAGGTTTTAGGGGTCAAGGAATTCAAAGAAAGCAATTAAATTACCAGCAGTTAATTATTTATTCACAAATCCAAGATGGCGTCCCAATAGGACTGCCAATTTACTCAAACGGTTATAATATAATATAAAAAATAGTATAATATACAATATGCCTTTTTAGATGACATTTTCATACAGTATACACTTAGTCACTGTTCATCCTCATCATCTGACTCCTCTGGAAGGAACTTGTTATGTGGATTGTCACATCCTTCAAGTTGGCACGGCCCACAGACAGTAGTACATGGCAGTCCATATCTTCTACATGAGCAGCGGAGGGTCTTGCAGGCAGTAGAGCAGTTACAGTGAATGACCTGCAAGAGACTGTCTGGAGCAGCATTCATTCTTGACATCAGTGGGACGAACCGATTATCTAGTAGCTTCCACCCCCACTTCATGGCATCCATACCCTCCTCCATTCCCATCCAAACCATGATCTGGTAGTACACTCTGCGACAGTGAAGTTTGGTAGCAGATTCAGTTGGAGGCAGACGTTCCGGGGTTACAAACGACGAAGAAGAGACAACCTTCTTGCTGAAGATGTTATATCGCATTGTATCAAGAGAATGTGCGTGCTTGCCACCAAAGAGGAAAGACATCACTTGGCACCCAAGGTCTTCGATAATCTGTGTGGTCTGGTTTGGGATGGTGAAAGCATTGGCACAAGACTGAAGGACAGGTCTCCTTTTACAAGCTTCTGGAAAGCACTCTTTTTGCCAACACCGAAAATCCGAGAAGTTGTGTCGCAACCAGTCATGGCATGGATGAACAGCAACTGAGAAACACAGGTCATGTCCGAGGATGTCTTTTAGACGGTTGATGTCATACACTTTAAAACTTCCATCAGGTTTGGTTCTGTCTGATTTGAAATAAAGAGCCATAGTGTCTCCCTGTGCATAGTAAAGGAGCAAGACAAGGAGATCTGTATCTTCTCCCAATCAGCGTAGTGGTTGTGTAGACGAGATGCCTCCACTGCTGCCTTTACAATATCTACATCAGCATCTCCGAGTGCATTGACCACAGTGCAATCCCTTTTTCTCAGTTCATCACTTATCATCTGGATCAGTCTCTGTTTATTGACATCTCTTGACAGGAACTCCTCCTTCTTGCCTGTGAACTCTGTTGCGGCTGTGAAGCCGACAATGGGATGAATATTTTGTCCTCTTCTCTCATGTGTGTTTGTCTTTAATGGTTGGCCCTTCATCATAGCCATCAAAGACAACGGTCGTAGCTGAACCATAATGTCGGATGGTAAAGTCAGCATATGACTGCGCTATGTCACCATAGCTTTCTCCATTTTTCCATGGTATTCGGTGCAGCAAGGAACCCCCATCAAGGACATGATACTCTGTTTCTGGTACAGAATCTTGGATTGCATCCTGTGCATGATCACAGATTGCCTTTGCAAGTTGTGGCTTATCAGCCTTTCGGAAGACGTTTCTGGCTTCAAAGAGGGCAGGAGGGAAAGGAAGTGAGCTCATAACGCATAACTTCCTCCAATGATAGCTCTCCAGTTTGGGAGACCACCAGGAAACGTTGAAATAGGAGTGCAGAATCAATGGTTCGATCAGGAGCAACATTGATAGCTGATGTTTGTCCAAGGGTTATGGCCTTATCCTTTCTACTGAACGAGAATGTGAATGCAGGCTGTCCAATCATTTTCTGCATGATTTTTGCATCCAACAGACTTATATTCGTGCACGTTCACACCTTCATCAGCCACAACACCCAGTAACAACATTCCTTAACGAAGAGTCTGGCGAGAAAGGTGACCATGCACAAGTTTTGCACTGATCTCCTCCAGGTCAGTAGCATCCCTTTTCATCCTTGCCTCGTCAGGTCTTTGTGCTGTTCAGATGTCGAGTAGGACAGGTTCGTGAACTCCTGCATTGCGATGTTGTACTCCGATGTTATGGGCCTTGACATGGTCCAGATGGCTCTCTGTTCTTCAGGACCATTCCCCTCCGTGTGTCATACCTCCAGTGGTCTTCAACGACCTCATCAATGTCGTCTCGATGACAAGATCTGAGCTAAGGCCTGCCCACAACTGGTTGCTCCGACGGATGACATGAAAGCCCTTTTCGAACTTTCTGAAAAGGTCTGGGTGTTTGATGTCAAGCTGGCCCATCTCTTGGACATAGAAGTATGCTGAATTTCAAGTAGTTGTAATGCCCAGCTGCGGCGAAATATCGGCAAGCACTGTTTGTGTACAATTGCGACATTTTGTATGCACTATACAGCCTGCGGTCACAGCAAGGGTGTCACCTCTCCGAACACTAGCTTCATTGATCCCATCAGCACCCTTTTGGCGAATCTTGACTACATCACCTCCATCTTCCACTCTGCAAATGGGACAGATCTGGTCACTGTCGGATGCACTCATCTTGTACCTGGAAAAGAAAAAAAGAAATTAATAATTATAATAATTAATTAATTAATAATAATTAATAATTAATTATCTTAGACATGGTAATTTAATTGCTTTCTTTGAATTCCTTGACCCCTAAAACCTAGGGTTAGGACACCAAAACACCTTCCTAGGTTGAATAGTAATTGAGATATAGCGATTTTACGCTCTTGGCGGCCATCTTGGACGCCATCTTGAAAATTACCTTTTTCCGGATGTCAGATTCTACTAGATTTTTAGTATGTTATTTACCATGCCTAAAGGTACCCAAAAACAACTGAGAAACCTTTTGTATCAATTTTTTTTGAGGTTTGAGGGAATTTTTTCATATATTGACCCGTCTACAACAAGACCACAAAGTCGAGCTAAGTAATCTGGAACTCCTTCATGTCCTTCCATTAGATCCCCTCAGTGCAGAACCTATCAAGACACGTTACTGAAGTCACACATCCCTCTCAATATTGTAATGGACTCATGAATACGACAACTAAATGCTCTGACATGAATGGATCGGAGTCTATTTGTTAAAAAACTAGATTGGTATAAAATTCTTGCAGTTTCAGTCACAGTTTGCATTGATTTTTGAAAGCTGTTTTCTTAGATCAGTTCATTTTTTTCTTCCATATACGCGAAATTCCACATTCGTTCTTCTCGGGATCGACCAGAGAGCCTTCACAGCCGGAATTCCATATATCCGGAATCGTATGTACATAATGAGAATGAGCGTTTACACTGTCATCCAAAATGATTGGAAGGAAGAAAGTCGACATTACAGTGGACAGATAAGTCCACTTACGCAAATAGGTCATTTCCAAGCCAGTAGGCCTATATGCAAGCCTTCTCTGTCACTCACTTTCTATGACTGTACAAACAAGCAATGATTTTCTCATGGTGTAAAATAAAGACAGATTATTGCGCCTGATTGATCAGACGAAAGTTGCTTAGCAAAGATTGACTTATTATTTTTTTGGTGGTACTATTAATAGTAAGGGAATTCCACTCTTTCGAAATAAAAAACTTGGATATTATTGTGTCTACCTTGACCGAATAGTGTCAACCAGGAAATGTTGGATTTTGTAGCATAGGCCCTAATTAATTTTCTTCGAGCATTCCTCTTACTTGAATAGATATAAGTTTGTCGCTTCTATTGACGCAGCCACATTGCACATTAGTTTTTGAAAAAGTTTTCCTAAACTCTTATTTTGATTTACACGCTTGGTATGACTTTCATCGATCAGAATTATCATAGAGATTGTGAGAAAGTTCCATTTGCGAAGCAACGTTTGAATTTTGCTCTGAATTCACGTGTATGATGAAAGGTCGACTGATAGTAGCACAACAAAATTATCGTGTTATGAATAGGGTAGGTCATCGTTGACAACTGCAGATTAGCATTCGATATCGGTCTCTTACACTGTTACTTGATGACATGAAGTGATCAAGCTTGTCGACGAGAATGATGTAATGACTTTGCATGATTTACATGCAGATAATCAAGAATCACTTGGATGTGGACGAACGAATTATAGCAATTTTTCTAAACTCTGAGTCAATAGAGATAAACATAACCAACTTAAAAATTATTCTATCAAATACAGATACATCGATATGGAAACTAAAAATATAGAGAAGAGCATGCATATTGAGTGCATGAACATGCATATTTGAGTAAACTGCAACATCTGAGTTCCGAAGTTAAAGTTTTGTCATTCCAACGTGCTATGGCTTACTCCGATTAGTTTGAGAAAAGTCTGAAACATTTAGATTCTAGAATTCTTCGTAGCCCAACGGAGAAATGATGGAATGGTTGAAACATATTTTAAGTACAACTCTCTACGAAAGAACATTCATATTGACCGGAATTTTTCAAATGAGAACTTTCTAATCTGATATATTTTCTGATAGTCATGAATGAAAATTCCAGGATACAATTAATTAATTTTATTCTATTCTACATTTCGAAGGCCAAAGATTTTCCCTGACAAAATTCGGAAATTCCGCGGCATGATATTGCCAACTTCTTGATGCATATGCCATCATAATTCATTCATGGAATTATTATCTGTAAAATGCGTAACTTCTTTAATTTCGTGCCATGAGGCATAACTAATCCAAAATAAATTTTTCATTTTAAACTTTATTACCTCATTTACAGGCAAGGAAACAATTGAAACTGCAAACAACACAATTTTTTCGGCAAAATTTGCGCTCTTCAATGTCATGACGATATATTCGAATGAACGATAAAGATAAATTACAAAATTCATTGGTAGTCATAGAACTTGATGGAAAGTTCTTTCTACTAAGTTCTACGTGTAAGACTACCATTGAATTTTGCAATTGTCTCTATCTAATTGTTTCTTTGCCTGCAAATGAGGTACCGTGGTAATAAAGTTTATCGAAAAAATTATTTTGGAATTATTATCACAGCATATTATGTACAGCATTAAAAAAAGTGTGATCTTGATCGATAGGCCTACTCAAATAAATAGTAATAATCAACTGTAGGCCTAATAATTGAATCCTTCATGATGCTTCAAATTGATTGGCTGAAAATCGACAATTGCGATGTGTGGGTATGTCAGGGACTTCAAGAAGTCCCCTAAAGGGTCACAGGACACATATATACTTGAAATTAACATTTCAATCGATTTCAGACCAATATTCTCTTAGGGAAGATCTCGAGCCGAATGTCTTGGCATCGGTGCGAGGAGATCATCTGATGGCACCACTCCCAACCTGCAATGCGTAGAACGCCAGCAAACTGCGTTTGATTTTTTGTTGGAAAATGTAATTAGCTTCAAAAAGTATAATTCGGCTCATAAATGGGTTAAGGTATCCACATCACTTTTGGTGAGGCATTCAATTTCAAAACATGCTCGAGTTTTAGCCGTTATTAAAGAACGAATAATGTGCAAAAATCACGAACAGCAGCAGTAGGTATTCAATATATCACACATCTATGAGTGACGTCACAACAACCGATGAAACCGGAAGAGTAATACGAAACCAACATTTCAATTGAATCCTGTCGATGTGTACAGTGCAATTAGCGTTTCACAGCGCCTCATTTTTCATCCGATGAAGGCTCTAAATTATGTGCATTGATGCATTATTCAAGTAAATACTTTCAAATATATGCTGCAAAGTGTATTAGCGTATACGGAGTACCGGGGTAGCAATTGCAAAAAGTCCAATTTTTCGATCAACAAAAAATTGGACTTTGCTGTAATTGCGATGAAGACTGTTGGGATTCTTCCGCTCAAACCTAACATCACATTGCTGTAAATGCCTAACGATAATTTCAGTGATTTAATTCAACATTATGTATTCGCTTACTTTGAATTATCATGTATTTCTATTTTTCAAATTAATAGAAATTAATGGAAATAGCATTCAACATTTATTTGCCTTCTGGTACAGTAAGCGTCTGGACATGTTTATATAACTATTTTATTGCCATAAGTACCATGCAATTTCTGTATTTTACAGTTCTTGCTTGTAAGCATGTAAACATTGTTTATGAATTTACAAGACAAATTTAGGGCAATTCTGCTCGTAATTCATTGTTATGGTACAAAGTCATTCATTTGTTTTTCAGGATTTATCGATCACAACGACTTATGATAGGAAGCCTGGTCAAATCGATAGCTTCATCATCTGATTTTTTGAGCATGCTACATTTACCGGGATGATCCTTCGACTCTGGCATTGATGAATTGTATCTGTTAAATAATTAATTGCATGTATAATTTTACTTGAAACAAATTCTGCTAATGCCTCCACTGCTGATATATAGAGCTCTGATACTTGGTATCAGTTTTCTATAATCAGTGTCGGCACATGGCGATGATCGACAGTTACCCTATGATCCAGAGATGTGAGTATTACACTACCTTACGAGCTTATTTTGTTGTCAAAGCATTATACTGAAGCTCATAATTTTGACGAAATCTTTGACTGTGGCGGATGCGAATGTGTGACGAATTCAACTTCGCAACCATTGTCCCTGAGAATTTACGTGCGAGTGTGACCACGCACTGTGCTTTCGACAAAGCACGTGATTCCATTATTTCGGCAGCCGAGAAAGTTATTTCGTAAAAGACAGTGGCAAAGCTTGTCGAGTGAGAAAGTTAAAAAGACGTTTTCATCACGAGGTGATAGGCCCATGTAGGCTATTTAACGCTGGATTTTTCGACAAAGCTCACAGCAGATGTTGAATCAAATGCTTGTATAATTTTGTTCAAAACTTCGAGTCACAGCAACTAAAGAGGGTGTAATGATGCAGTTTGTCTGATGTCAGTCTAAAGAAGTCGTTGTCTTCTTACAGATATGGATTCACTAATTGTGTCTGTCTGTGGCAATATACAGAGACAGCAATAAGAGAAGGCAATTTATCTGTTTTCACTAGTTTATTATCCCTCTTTCCCCATAAGTTTTAGGTAAATTCCATTTGTTCGCTCGTAACGCCGTGCGCACTTAAAACTGTTCTTATGATTTGACAAGACATTATCATCACTCATGTCATACATCATATTACCACATTTTTATAATGGAGTCACATGATTATAAATTTCAAGTTCAACTAGCCTTAGTATACCCACGAGAACTCAATTTGTGCCATGTTCGCTCGTAACGAAATTCGGACATGACTTTGGTGATCTCTTTTTTAATTCAAAAACTCTGCTCTGTTACACCGAATTTGATAAAATAAATTCTTGTAGGTTATCAATAGTGGTCTAATATTTAAGTACGTGTCAACTTTTCCGAGAAAGAATCACTTATACTGTGAAAAAATTGGCTAAGATTCTGTTCGCTCGTAACTTACTTTGCGTTCGCTCGTAACATTTATGTGTTCGCTCGTAACAGGCCTGACCAATTTACCATCATGAAGAAAAACCATAGATTTGTAAAATTCTTTACTGAAACATACACTCCTCAAATAGAAGTATAAAACGAATAGTTTATGAATTGAACATGAATACATGTATAAAATACACTAAGAAATTCACATGTCAAAGACATTCATTTCAAACTGAACACGATTTCGTCGACATGGAATTGGTTGAGAATCAACTTTCCGTAACTCATGCAAGTAATACCATGATGAATCTTCCGGGAGAAGAACAAAATTATTTGTCATGATTGAATGCTGTTTATAAAAATTCACTTCAGCTTGCGCATTTTCAACATCGATCTAGCTGAGTGACTTTACACAAAAATTTTTGCACGGATCTTTCATTCGTACTATGTACATCAGCAATACAAAAATCATTAACTTTGATTTCAGCAGAGATTCTCTCCGGTTCGGTAGCTACACTCTGGTATGCGTGTTTACTCACTGGTTCCGGTGAAACAGGTAACAAAAACTGTTTATTCTGACCACTTTCAGAAACGCACCAAAAATGAGAATTGCGTATATCATGTACATGAACAGCATTTTCAAATACATCATTCAATTTCAACAAGTCAGCTTTTTCTGTTACGTCATTGCACAGAATCGGGATAATTGAAGTTTGCCTATCAATGAGAGCATCCCGAAAGTCTTCGGCATTTTGAACAGAATGAGAACGTCTCATTACGCTCTCGTACACCATCCGTTTTGCCGTCCCCCCTATCCCATCGACTGGTCCTTTTCCATGACCACTTGCAAAAAAATTCCAAACTACTGTTTTCAGTCTATATCTCTCTAACAGAACAGGCAGAAAACTGTACATAAATCTGTTTTTATATTGGGACGATGGTCCATCTGACCAGAACGAGATCTCTCGGGCATTCGTCAGGTCAAGTTTTTCAAGAATTTCTATCAGAAAAACACAAATGGTCATTTTTGAATGTTCGGCCGAGTCACTTACAACAACAAAAGATTTCATACCGGCAGAACTCCATACGCAACATGTAAAAACAGAAATCAATTTGTGACCCCAATAACCACTTTGAATCTCATCTTGAATTTTACAGTTATAGTTTTCTGCAAAATCAGTTTGAATTATAACTAAGCCGGGATCAGATGTAACCAAAGACTTACACAGCTCAAAATTTTTTGACTGGTTCCTCTTGATTTGGTAATGTGTCACGAAGGTCTCTAAACAATCCTTAAATTCGTCCAGTGCCTGTCGAACTGAAGTTTCAATATTAGTTTTACATAGTCCGGAAGGGATGGACTGCCATTTACTATACAATATGACAGCTTCAAAATCAATAACAGTAAGGGAATCACAGTAATTTATGACAGATTTTGACAAACAATCATGACAGGAGAACTGTTTGCAGTCAACATGCTCAAAGACGAGATTATTCGTCAACCATTCACTGTCGTATGGCACTAGAGAAACTTCTGACTTAATCGTACACGATCGACTTGCACGTTCTTCCCCGATCTTAGATGTCTCATGCAAAGACACTGACACGATCGTATCAGACTTTGCATGACGATTATGAAATGTACGTCCTTATCAGATCGTGTCAGAAAATGTTCGTCAATCTACGATCGTGTCAGATTAAGAATGATCATGTCAGAAAATGTTCGTCAATCTACGATCGTGTCAGATTAAGAATGATCATGTCAGAAAATGTTCGTCAATCTACGATCGTGTCAGATAATATGTCGTTGACCTCACGTCGCCATGATAAGCGGAAATTCCTAATCAGAGTGAAATAAACTCAGTGAGAGATTCGAACTCTCATTCCGACTAATCATATCGACGTGAAGATCTACCGACACCACAAAAGAGTAGATTAAAAATCATACGTGACACCGCAAATGAACATTTTACGCATCATAACAACTGAGATAATTTCATGAAATTCACGATTTCATGTTCTTTGAAATAACAGTTCTTCATTCCTTTGAAGGCTATTTAGCCAGTACAGTTCGGTTGCTGCAGCTTGCTCAGCTATAATAGATGCCATCGTTTTGGCCACATTAAACCGTACTGCTAGGTCCTTAATGGACGAAGCCATCCTATGCATTTGTAAGGCTTGAAGTGCACACATCACATCAAAGTATTATGTTCAACAGGCATTTACTTACTGTAGCAATGAAAGGCTCACGATGTTGCTGTGACCAATTCCAATACCTCAGCGATATAGGCCAAAATCCCTCTTCATCAATTACCGCTCAATGGAGATCCGAACTGAAGAATAAACAAAATCATTAAATTATTTTTCATAATTGCCTCCTGAACATTAAATAGTTCACGGCCCTTCATAAATATCACAACTGATTTGCGTATTGCGCATGCTCTAAAGGAGTGCAAATACTAACGTTCGTAATATAATATACTCCACTGCAACTAATTTTCGAACTATGCGTAAGAAAGTGCGAAAGTAAATGAGTGGTGCCCCAGGAAAAATGCATGCACTAATGCAATGAAATTTTCTGCTTGAGAATGTAAGGCCTAAGTAGGCACAATCTCATTCAAAGATATTTCAATTGATTTTCCAGCTAAAATGTGAGAGTAGGGTTTCAAGACATGAGGTTACTAACTAAAACAGAGTTGCTTGAGGATGGCAGACGGCGTCTGTTGAAAGCGCTCGCAAAGAACCTTGGTGGTTTTCCCTTTGCTTTGGGTTACATCGACCCTTGGGATGTCCTCCGAGACAACTAATGGAATTCCATGTCCCTTATTTACTCAATGAAGCATGCTATAAATCATGCTATGAAAATAGGTATGTATACTCATACCATACACGCAAAGCTTTCCTGAGAAAGATTATTTGTATGAAACACACGTAGGTTTTATATCATGAAATGAATGTCTGTTTAATATATGAAAATGGAGCATCAATGATATGGATACAGTAATATCATACGCAAAAGCATCATAATACATAAGTCCACATTTTTCATTTTTCATATATTCGATAACTACAAGTACACATGCATTAATTCATTCAATGTGTCATACTTTGATCTGAAATGGGACAAAAACAGAAACAGCTAGCATCTCCTGTAACTTCATGTTACATGCAAATCAACTGATATGGACAGAACATATAATGAGGGAGACATTGATCAAAAATATTATAAAATCAAATAATAACTATAATATCGCATGAATTGAATCACATTTATGGTATTCATATGTTATAACACAAGCGAACGACGTACCCATTTGATCTCAGATTGAAATTTTCGCATGTTGACTTAGAAGTCATCAATTTCAAAAATGTAAAATCAAAGCTTGAGGAAAGCGGACGGGACCATAAAACAAATATGTTCCTTAGCAGAATATAAAAAAAGAAAATTAAGTTAATCAATTAATAAATTCAGCATTGAAAAATCTACTTGTTAGCATTTTCTAATAAAGACAATCTTAGAAGAAGTTGCCACCATTGAAAAGCATGAGTCATGGATGAGTGTGATGTAATTATTTCATTGTGAATAATTTTGAGATAATTATCTGACAATAGTAAATCAATTCCATAAGAAGGACACATAGCAAAACATTTTCCAACAAAATGATAAAATGGAATCACAGCGAACAGGAAGTATCGCAAAAAATGAATCGTCACTAACTCTGCAAAATAGCTATTAGGTATCAAACTTTCCTTGTCAGCGGAAGCTGATACATGTAATATTTACATGCTCTGTTTAAGAGCTTTTGCATCCTACACTTCCAACATACTAGAAAATGCCTCTATCTTGAAATTTGAAAGCTTAATGGAAAATAAAAATCTGTATATTTACCTAATAGAGATTACCAAACTAATTTCTAACTGCGTTTTGCACATGTAGACAAAAATATCAGATCACTAAAAACAAATAATACAAACCCTGGTGGAAAATTTATTGGCTTGATTTTTTAGCTTCGCACCTGATACAGAGTAAAGCCTAGTATAAAAGCTTTTCCTGGAATTTAAATTGCTGTTTACTTACACTAATATTTCCAACGAATTTTATTGAGAAAGGTCGACCTCCAGCAACTGATAAAAGATCAAGCTAACCAAATTTGTTAATGGTTTGAAGCGCATATCATAAGCAAAATCGCAGAGTTTCTGCATTTTCTTGCAACCTTGTTATTATCAAGGATTGCATGTATATTTCATCAACAGACCTTTAAACTCTTGTTTCCAACTTGCAATAGAACAACAATAAATTAACCTTAGATCAAATGTACTGATATTTTATCTTTAATAAGCAATGAATTAAATATTTTGTTTATCTGCTTCGGTTTACTAGAAGTGCGATTAATTCCAAAACGATGGCACATACAGGAACTTGTTAAGTGGGCAAAAAGGAATTCCTAATACAATACAGAGATAGGAAAAAAAGTCGTGCGTATTTATGAGTCTCTTGTAAATTAGAAATGATTCAAATAAGATATTTACAATAACCAAAAAACAGTAAGTAGCTCTAAGTGCAAAGCTTAACTGTATTCTATTTATGTTTAACTACTTATTGGTATTTAGTTATTTCAAGTATCTGATTATAATCATTTCAAATTTATAAGGGACCCATAAATCCTTCGGCTGTATGTACACAGCATCATCAAACGAAGTGTAGCAACGACTTTCAGTATGAAAGATCTGAAAAACACGGACAACACATACATCAGAGTTTCATAAGAATCAGAATTATTGACGAATTCGTCATCTGCAAATAATGCATTATTTATTTGTTAGCGAAAAAGTTTCATAATACTAAATAAATGTCACCAAATACTAAAATAATTACTTCCAATAACCTAAGATAAAGATGGGTACCTCGTTCATCGAGAAGTCGAACAACAAACACAATGCAATGTGTGTATTCAACTTAAGTTATACTTGGTATTACCCATTGTCTGTCTAGATGACTGATAATCACCAGCATCATTGCATCTGGGTACAAAATGCATATGAAAACTTAATATAGAGAGAAATAAGAGAAGAATTTCTTCGTTGAGAAGAAATATCATGAATTGGTTCTAGGTTCTGTTAAAACGCAGGAGATTTTTCAACTGGGAAAAGCTTCGTTCGGTCGCAGCTGTGGTTGATTGTGCACACAACAGAAGATTGTATTCAGTTGGTGAAATATCGTCACGTGCCAAGTTAACAATCTCCATGATATCATTCTTAGATAAACGCAAGTTTATATATGATTTGATTTCACGGGGATCAATTCCGAAATCCAGACTGCTTACGTCCTGTATTACCTGACGAATGTTGTAGTTGGTTTCTTCGCATCGCTCCATTCGATGATGCAGAGGTCTATACGTTGCCACATCCACACAAGTTGTTCAACAATTACTGTGCTGGAAACTGCAGATTTTGCACGACTTACAAGTAATCCATCATCCTCGAAACCAACACAATTTGTTTGACATCGGAAAAGTGGTCTGCATACCAAAAAGCCGCATTTAACCATGCTCCCCACCGGGTGACGACCGGCTTTGGTGGACTTCCTATCGATGCAAAAAGAAGACGGCGATCACCATTTTTAATAGTGGCAGCCTTGATTGAGGAAATCAAACTGTCGACAGCCTCATACTTCGACTTCACAAGCAATGCACAGTTGTGCAACAGGTGCGCCATACGTTACATGAAATAATGATGGATACATAGACTTCAAAGTTTTGCCCGCAAGAGTCATATAACGAGCTGCATCAGATAGCAGTAAAAGGAAATTATTGCGATGAACATTTAAATCTTTAACAACATCATCAATAGCATGGTACACTGTTTGATGATTGATGCGTCCTTCTAGCTGTCTACAGTCATATAGATAAGTAACTTCAGGCTTTTCTAGAATTCCGACAAGAATGTTCATAAACTTCCGACCAGAAATTTCCGTTTCGTCCACCATAATAAATATTTTTTCTCCATTTACATATCGAAGCAATTTCTGTTGTTCTAACTGAAAGAGTTTTGGCACATGTTGCCGACATGATGACTCAGATAGGCAGTGATGACCCATAAAATCAAATAGATCTCGTATCGCTTGATGCTCCAATTTATGTAAAGGAATGTCAGCGGCTTAAAACGCTGTTGTTACATGCTTAGCCAGATCAGGTTTGAAGTTCAAGAAGGTCTGACCTTCATGCTTTGATGAGGTGGGTACTGATGATGAACAGGTAATTCTTTGTAACTTCGTCGCAAGTTTGGCACTTTTACGATGACTGTCAATCATAAACTGTTTCGCGTATTTCACCGGGCATTCACAAAGCACACAGAAAAGTTCATTCCTTGGTGTTACTTTAAATTCTTGAGGATATTGGCAAGTAATTCTTTAGCACCTGGATGCATCACTTTCAGCTGTCTTGGGCATTTCGAACAATCGAAGATAGTCAGTGTCAGTTAACGTGCGTTGAAATCCTTGCGAGAATATTTGGTGTCCCAATAGCTTAGCTTTTTGTTTTGATTGAAAAGAGTTCGGGAAACCCAGATCTAAAAATAGCGCTTAGGAAGGCCAGGTGTCTAAAAATAGCGCCTGGGAAGACCAGATTCCTGAAAAATTTACTGTCTTATTTAAACTTTTTGACCTTATTTGACTACATTTGACCTTATTTTTACTCTATTGACTATATTGACTTCATTTGATTATTTTGACCGTATTTTTACTTTGACTTTTTGACTTTATTGACCGCCCTAGTAATGACTTATTCTTTCATATTATTATACTCGTGGATTAAAGAAACTCGTTTTAAAAATGCTAGAATACTATTCCGGGTATTTAATTGTCGCACCTTGTATTAAATCATTACACCTTTTCAACTTCAAATTCGGAATAATCAACTTCAAATTCGGAATAGTCAAAATCAAATTCGGAATAGTCAAAATCAAATTCGGAATAGTCAAAATCAAATTCGGAATAGTCAATATCAATTTCGGAATAGTCAATTTCAAATTCGGATAAGAAAAATGATTTTTATAACTAATATTTTCCCTTTAAAATGAAAACTATTAATTTTGAGGGTCAGTCAAACATGTTTCAAGCAAAAAGAATGCTCATCCTCAGTGACAGTAAGAAACATAGAACAATAAAATTTTACTTTATATACAGAAAGAAGGAAAGTGAACTACATTCCATCAGTTCATAGATCGCCGGTACATTTGTAGTTGTGGACCTTTGGTGAAAGTTTATAACCAGCAGTGCAGTCGGAAATCTTGGTGGCATTCAATGCCGGTAAATCTTTTCCTAAAGATTTTGAAAGACCTAAAATCTTCGGAGCAAATGTCAGCGGTAGCCTATTTTCGGCTAAGAAAGTGATAAGATTTGCCTGGACCCTCACAATCCTATCGCTAAGCGAGATGTGTTGTCCTAACGATACTGAAGAAGAGCCCGGAAGAATAACCATATTCGCTACTGATGCACTGATGTTCCGGTGTTTTTTTGGTATCACTGTGCTTCTCAAATTCCCTTTTCCCATTTAGCCCATTAGCCCATAAGACGGAAAGGACGGAAATTTACGAGCCCTGAATAAGTGACGCACATGCAAGGACGTACTAACTTGCACTAAGTTGGGACGCATATACGCGTCATAGCCGTTAACGGGATTCTTCTTATCCAGTTCTATACGACTGACGTTTCTCAAGTCACAATTAACATTAAGTCTGAAAAAAAGCAGAGCTTGAACATAGCACTCATAACATAATACGACCTCACAACATATAAAGAGGAACATGGCGTGTATTTGATACGTACGAGCGAAAAATATGCACTGAACATTCAAAAATATCAATTACTGCATGTGCGGAAAAAGGCTCACATGGACAGAAATTTATCAACGATAATGGGGAAAAAGAGAGCTACCTATGCGAGCGCAGAGCATAGGAAGTCAGAGAATGGTGACAAGTAAATAATAACATTCATTCATATTCATGTAAAGCAGCAGTTTCGAAAACATTATACATATATTTTTCAATAAATACGCGACTCATCTCTCCCTCTTCTCACTCAAACGACATGATTGAGTGACAGCCATAACTCCAAAGAAAAACAGGCCTAGTCTTCGACTAAACAAATTACGAAATCAAAACTTAGCATTTGATAACTTTCTAAAATCTCGTACCTCAACCACACCAATCGTGTTTCTAGGATTATCAGACTTTTCTAAAAATGTGAAGCTGTCACTCTTGTGCCAGAAATCTGGTGCGCATCAGGCTAGTGACATGATAAATTTGTATTTCCCAAATTAAGTCTGGCATGTGGGACCACAAATATCAGCGATATGATGTTTGGAATAATTGAATGCTACATAAGGATGGTCATCCTGACCTGCCTGAAGAATAAAGGTTCAAGCATACTATCACTTTATAATCAATAGGCTACCTGTAGTTATGGCCAAATTTTAATTTTTACAATCAGAGAGAGAGCAGTCACTGCTAAATTCCGAATGTCATAGCGAGCTTATATGAGCGAAAGCCATTTCGTAGCTCTAATTCAGATTTACGCGACTCATCTCTCCCTCTTCTCACTCAAACGACATGATTGAGTGACAGCCATAACTCCAAAGAAAAACAGGCCTAGTCTTCGACTAAACAAATTACGAAATCAAAACTTAGCATTTGATAACTTTCTAAAATCTCGTACCTCAACCACACCAATCGTGTTTCTAGGATTATCAGACTTTTCTAAAAATGTGAAGCTGTCACTCTTGTGCCAGAAATCTGGTGCGCATCAGGCTAGTGACATGATAAATTTGTATTTCCCAAATTAAGTCTGGCATGTGGGACCACAAATATCAGCGATATGATGTTTGGAATAATTGAATGCTACATAAGGATGGTCATCCTGACCTGCCTGAAGAATAAAGGTTCAAGCATACTATCACTTTATAATCAATAGGCTACCTGTAGTTATGGCCAAATTTTAATTTTTACAATCAGAGAGAGAGCAGTCACTGCTAAATTCCGAATGTCATAGCGAGCTTATATGAGCGAAAGCCATTTCGTAGCTCTAATTCAGATTTACGCGACTCATCTCTCCCTCTTCTCACTCAAACGACATGATTGAGTGACAGCCATAACTCCAAAGAAAAACAGGCCTAGTCTTCGACTAAACAAATTACGAAATCAAAACTTAGCATTTGATAACTTTCTAAAATCTCGTACCTCAACCACACCAATCGTGTTTCTAGGATTATCAGACTTTTCTAAAAATGTGAAGCTGTCACTCTTGTGCCAGAAATCTGGTGCGCATCAGGCTAGTGACATGATAAATATATTTCCCAAATTAAGTCTGGCATGTGGGACCACAAATATCAGCGATATGATGTTTGGAATAATTGAATGCTACATAAGGATGGTCATCCTGACCTGCCTGAAGAATAAAGGTTCAAGCATACTATCACTTTATAATCAATAGGCTACCTGTAGTTATGGCCAAATTTTAATTTTTACAATCAGAGAGAGAGGAGTCACTGCTAAATTCCGAATGTCATAGCGAGCTTATATGAGCGAAAGCCATTTCGTAGCTCTAATTCAGATTTACGCGACTCATCTCTCCCTCTTCTCACTCAAACGACATGATTGAGTGACAGCCATAACTCCAAAAATAATTGGCCTGAATTTGCTTTGCCCTTGTAGTACATGCATGGAGGCTTATTCTATGTATAGAAGTATTTTTGAAATAATTCTATCATCATGTCGTGTACTATCTTCAAATTATGAAGAAACGAGATGCAGGATAAGACCATCCATTCGTTCAGAAAATGTGTCAACCCTACGATTCAGTGGCCAACATTTGGCAATTGTAACAACTACTTGTTCGCAAAAACGCAGAATTTCTAATCGCTAGATGAAAACCATGTTCTCACAACGTGACCCTGTCTGTTTGCCTCAACTTAGTTTTGAGAAATAGAAATAAAATGACATGCCAGCAGAATAACATTCTGTAGCAGTAGGTGTTCATAATGACAGCCCACGTACAGCCACAAGTAATATGGAACATGAATTACAAGATAAGCTTGTGCGATGAGTGTTCTGCTGTTGAAGCTTGAGCTTCTATATTTTTCTAAAAATTCATATACTACATGCAAATTTGGGGCCTGCTATTATGGGCAGTGGAAATTCATATTTTAGGAGCCAACGACGGAAATAAAGCACAATGCAAATAATAGGACTCTAGAGCCTCCCTGAAGATCGATTTTTGAACTCAAGAGCTTCAGCTTAAAATCAAACCCTTAAGCCGACACACCATTTCACATGTCAAAAACATCTATGAAAATTTTGAATACAGTGTGTTGTCCAATTAAACACATTAATACATTAATATTACATTAATAGGCAAGCTCTCAACACCAAATTTTCAGTGAGACCGCGCAGAAACGTATTTATAAGTACGACATAGCTGACTACAAAGAACTCAACGGAAGAATGCAAAGTTAAACAAATACCCTAATGGAAATTCCTAGAAAGAAATAGTCCATTGAAAGTCCAAGGTTCAATAAAATAAAAAACTAGAAAATGTATATCCACTTTCTTGCCAGGAGTATGCATAATACTAATGGTGAGGCAAGAAAACAAATAACCCAAGATAGAAACTATATCCAAACACGACATACTGACCGAAAGAACGAAATAAAAGAAATGAATTTATGATGGCATGGACCTACATGCTACTTTAACAACTGAAACCACATAAACCAGCCACGCATGAGATCATAAAAAAATCTATCGTTAATGTTAAAACGTGACGTTAAGTACTACTTCACTGCATGAGTTTGATAATATTAGAGCCACCATGGAGCTCATTTTACAATTTGGCAAAGTGGCTTTTACATCTTGTAAGTAGTTAATGAAGCAAATCTGTCTAACACAGCTTATCTAGACAGTTCCACAACTCAGAAAATAGTTCACAAATTGAAATTTCCAAAATATCAGTTAGTAGACAAACAAATGGTCAAATCAGTTTTTTCTGTCAGAGTTCAGTTTACTGTGGAAAATCATGTTAACTTTTAAAATAGTAGAGTATGCTGCTTTGTCGCTTCATTTAGTACCCAATTGAAATTCTCTAAATTGCTAGAACTTCAGCTGATGTCATGCAATCACAGCTATCTGAAGAGTGTTAGGTGTAGAGGTTTATGAAATTGGACTGTATTTCCAAATGGAATAAGTTTTAGTGAGTGATGTGTTTGATAGAACCCAACAAAAATTGTAGCTTCATGTCTACCTTGTGTAGGACTCCATATTGACATAAGCAAAGAGGATGGATATCATACACCCGTAGCGGAAGCTAGTGTGATCTTTGTGTATGACAGCGCGCTGGCTAAAGTGGCATATCTATTCATTTCAGTCATAATTATGTCACTAATAGAAACAACTTGCAGAAAACTTGACCAAAGCGGATTACTTACTCTTTCAGGCACTCCATTCTCTCTTTCTGAAAGACGAATATTCATTGTTTCAAATGTAAAACAAGCACTGGTCGTGCAAGACCATGATGCGGTCGCTCATTATGTCAAAAGACTAGAACCTCAATGAATGGTAGAAGTGTTGGCTCAAAGTGGTTTAAAAACAAATCAGTTACTTCATGCACATAGACTGAATAAAACACAATGAAAGAATTTGTTTAAATGGGTATTCTATAACAACACATACAGCTCCACATTTAAAGTTCTCAGCTGTGGAAAATCCAACATGACCAATTCGGCATCAAGAAGTAAATGATGCACGTGGAAAATGTAGAACTATATTGATCAAAGTTGAATGTAGATGCAATGAATAAATATAATTTCATCAATTAAAATTGGGAATATTTTAACTTTTCATAAATACCTGGAATTATCTTTGTTTATAAATATAATTTAGATCACTGTAAATTTCTTCAGTGAAAATGTGTCAAGTTTGCATCATCAGGAAGTGCATGCAGCATATGACAAAAAGGGAATGAGGCATGATTGTTGAAATATGTGGATTCCCATGGCCGCTCCAATGCAATGTTAAATTATATACATTGCATTTATATTCCGCATATTGCATGTCACTGTGCGTACCACTAATATACAGTATTTTAAAGTCACCATGCCCGACTGTTTTTTTGAAGATCATTTAGAGCGTAGAGTGGCACATTCTTGCAAAGACAGACAGTTAGAGGGTGAAAGTTTTCACGGCCTCGGGTCTTTAAACGGCTGCATGAAACTGGCCTCTTCTAACTATTGTATGGGGTCAGATAATGGTAACAACGAATTATTTCCATAAACTTATCATACGAAAGATTCTCGTTTTTTGAATATTGCCAATAATTGGTCTAGAGGAAACAAGCATTGTAAAAATTGGCATAAATGCTGCCATCGATGTTAGGGAAGCATGAGAGTTAGCGCATATCTTGGAAACATTTGTCTCTGTAATACTCAGCGGTTGATAATGAACTCACACCACGCAGTTAAGCCATGGAATACCATTAACTTCGATAAATGTTTCGAAGGTCATAACGTCATCTAAGCATGACTTTCCTGACACGATTCTACATGTCTTAACGTGCCATGCGAAGAAATGCACAAAGACGTACGATCGGACATGATCGGACACGATCGGACATGTTGCGTCAGATATTTTGTCATATACGATCGTAGATGTCTTTTCATAGTATGACTGACACGATCTTGCTTAACTCTGATCGGACATGACTTTGCACGATCGTGTCAGACTTTGAAAGTCTTTGCAAGACGTTTCCTCTAGTGGGGTTAACACCTATAATATAATCCGATTTCGACAAACTTGTGACTAGACTGATAAAATTTTCATGAAGTTTACAAAGACAAACACATTCTGGGGTTTGTCGGGATAGCAAAACATGAACAGGTCTTAACTGACAAAATTTGGAAAATGAGAGTTTTATCTCAGGATTTTCAGGTATAAACATACCGTACGCTTCACGAAGAGTGTAGTGTAAATGTCGTTTTTGAAATTTGGTTTTTTTATGTTTAGATCGTACAATGACTACATCACGGATACCTGGGCTCATACGAGTTATATCATCACGCTGAAAGAATGAAGAAACTTGAGCACTCACTTCATCTGGAATCTGTCTTCCATTACTACTGGATGATGTATCACCAGATTTTAATCCCACTAGTGATGTCGCAAGCTCTTCTATAATTATCTTCCGCTTTCTCGGTGATGTAGGTAACACTTTCCGGACTCGATGTACAGCTTTCATCTTCGTCGACTTGGAAGAGTAGATACTGTCAATTGATTCATTGAGTTTATCGAAGTTTTTTTGTTTCTTGTTTTCTCTGAATTTCCGCATACGAAATTTTGCCCTTGCTTCACTCCTTCATATTTTAGTTTGTCCTTTTTAATTTTCATTCTGTATCGGGAGTGCCGCTCCTTCTCACTGGATTTGAATGCTTTGTCTTCTCGTCTCTTTAACCGAAATAATTTTCCTCGCTGGGATGCTGTCGGCATATTGACGTGCTTGCTTGGACAAGTTCTCATAAACAGTGAAGTCGTTTGACTCGTTAGCTGTGCTATGGTAAATTTGAATTGTATTATCGATTGCGGATGCTGGCATACCCCGTCAAGCAGATATCATTTCATCGTGTAAAGCGGTACATTGGCCATCATAGATTTCGTTGAGTGTGTGTCGGATGAATTGACTATGATTGACTCTTCTCTTCAATTGAATGTGTCAGATGCTGAATGATGGGATATAGAAATCATATGCACATGACAGCTTTCTGATTATCGCAATGATCGCGATAGAGTGTTAATCTGCCGTATATAAGTGATTAGTTGTGCGTGCGACAACACGTAGGCCCTAAACAACTTGGAAGTTATCTGGAAATAGGTGATGTTAGTAGGCCTAATGTGAATTGATAAAAAAAGGGTGTCGAGGAGGCTCGTTAACACATCATAAGCACAGCGATAAATATACAATGTGTAGATTATTTAAACCGCTTGGCATTTAAGTTTACATTGTATAAGTACGAAAAATACATTTTTTGACTGTTGAACTCAATAGGCCTTTCAGTTACGAGCGAACGCGTTCGCTCGTAACGTGTTTTGAGGTACATTTACATATGTTAAGACAGCTTTCATGTTTCTGTTACTGCAGTATGTTCTTTACATAAAGGTGATAAAGGAAAATATAAACTATCGAAGACAAATTGTGTCTGATGCATAAGCAATATGATAAAAGAGTATTTTTCCGTTCGCTCGTAACTTTCTGACGATGTGACTTTTAGAGCAGCCTGTACCCCAGGTATGCAACCTTTCCTCTGACTGGCGTATTTGATTAGCATGAGAACTATCCCTTTTAACATATAATCACTTGATGATATCGGAAAATAGTAGTTATAACATATTTTCAAGACTTTGCTTTTTAGGTTATATTTGTCTAAAAATTTGATTTTTTCTTTTGTTTTTCAAATCGTTCTCATTTTGAAAATATAGACAGAAAAATGAAAACTAAGACAATTTCTTGTACTTCAGTATATAATAAAAGAAACTGCTTGGGTTTTTGAAACTAATCCCAAATTTTAAAAATTCCCATCCGTGTCCTGTTTCACGTGGAATTTACCTTTAACATACTACTCATTTTAGGAAGTCTAAAATATTGACATCTATAAAACTGCAGCAAGTACATGTTTAAATAACAGAGGTGGACACGCTGCGTCAAAACTTTAGCGCTCCGCGCTTCCATTTTATGGTTTAGCTCCGGATATGCATTCATAAAAGAACCTATGACTATTTTGCGCAAACTAGTAGTGTAACTGAGGAGATATCTTATGACTGAAAAACAGAACTGAAACAGAGCTCATTCTACGACATTGAATATCTTATCGCAAGGAGTAATCCATGATATCGTTGGATCGCTGATCGAGTATCAATAAGGACTAAGTCGATGGCAAAGCGATTTACACTCTTTGTAAACCCTTCGTATCTGGTAAAACGGAAACATGAAATAATATGTACAGCACGTATTTGCAGAAATTGTTACACAAATCCCATTATCTAGATTATAGTCTATATCATGACGCTGTTATGTAGTCTACATTTATATACTTCTATAAACATTGCTGCAGTGTGGATACTGAATCTGACGGCCTTGATTGATAAAACTTCAGAATGGTCTATTCTTTGATGAAGTTGAAACCCACAATGTAACTGATGGGACTCTTCGATTTCAGGTGAAATAAATACGATCATTTTCTTTACAAAAAAATTAACTTTATTTACAATTTGTGAACGACTAATCACATGTTTTATAAAACCATTATTCGAAAAAAGTGATTCAACTGTAAACTTAATAAGAAAAAGAGACAACGGTCAATACATTCACATGTATCATATTTGAAACGCGGAGCATGCATTACATAAACGATTCCAATCACTTGAGTATTCATAACCAGCAACCAAACGCTGTATCATCACGTGAGTAACTAAGAACACGAATTCTATATTGCACTGAAAATCATGATAAAAGGAAGCAAAAAGTGGTGTTGCTTAACGAAATGAATGTAATCGGCGCAATTCGCTCAGCCTCTTCTTGTTGGCAGGAAATAAACAACCAATGAATGATGTCTTTCTGTTGGAGAATATCAAGTTTCCTCATTGATTGCCTTTTCTAGCGTTTTCCTTCGTATTCTTGCTTGAACTATTTCGAGCTCAGATTTTGAAGAATCTGAGGCCGCAGATCGCAACTCCTCCTCTTCTCTCTGAAATAAAAGAAATATAATAGCATTTGAAGTACATAAAAACATGTCTTGTAAAGTGATCATTTTCGTAATGAATGATTCCGGTGATGACTCTGGAATATAGTCGAAATATAAGATAAAATTTTCTTAGAATTGAATTTTTCAGAGGCAACAAAGCCCGTCTGTACTTGAGGTTGAAGATTTGCACGCTTTGGCCGAAGTACGTTAATCCGACGATGCGATTTATCCCTGATCTGTGGCATGTAAATATTAAATAAGTATTGAATAGTGTTTATATACATTTAGCTTCAATATACATCGACGTTCAACCGTGTGACCGCTTCATTAATCGCTGTGTAATTTTCTTTCGTTATTCATGTCAATTGTAATCGCATAATCGACTGACAGTTGCAACTTGCAACGTGTGTTAATTCTGCTATTTTGATGAGCTGATTGCTAAGGATGTTTGGGATTCAGGACGAGATTTGGGTTCGGAATGAGTAATCGGGACCGGGATCCGAATGATAGTTCCGGACCGGATTTGCGTTCGGGAATCGGGACTTACCGAAACTTGCACTTTTGATACTGACTTCCTATCTAACAACTTAAGAATCACGTTCAAGAAAAGGTCGATTGACCACATGCAAAGTGGATGACTCAGTTGTTTGATGGGAATCTAACAGGTGAAATTCCCAACTGAAGGATATGCTTACACGTACCACTGATGGATTGGAAAAGTTACTCATGTCTTCTAACATTGGTACAGCATTGGCCAGAATGGATGACTCAGTTAATCAACTTGCATTGTTTTCCATTGTGGTTGAATCTGCAGACACCCTGACCTCTCTGCGGAAATGTTTTTGCAACAACTGTCTTGCACGACTATCTGCATGATAACTGAGCTGTCATGGCTTAGTATTACATGTGGTTGTCGACTTGAAGTCACACACACCACAAAAATTCGGGCTATCCAAGAAAGATAAATGATGAAAAGATTTTTGACATTATGCCTATGGAAATTGGAATACTGCGAACGGTTTCCAGTTACGATCTTGCAGAAAACCAAAGGACGCAGCTCAACACATGTGACACGCTTGAAGACCACCAAGATAGAGAGGTTCATCCCGATACACGGTCTCAGCTGTGAAACCTGTGAAATTTTTTTGCTGTTGAAAAACTGTGGATTATGGTTTTTAACCGAAGGTACAAGCATTAAAGCTGCTTGCCAAGAAATTTTGAAAACGAAAGTACTGCCATCCACAGTTATCTAAAAAAACAGTTAAATAATAAAATAAAATCTATGAAAAAAAACAGTGCTTTTCACTCACAACATGATGTCACCCTTGAAATTGGAAGCAATATGGTTCTGCAATTCGAGTGTTGAGGCCTTGAGCACATTATCGAACATTCACCAGACCTCAATCCTATTGAAAATTGATGGGTCTTGCTGCCTACGGAAAACTACAAACCTACGGAACTTGACATCTTTATCTACGAAAACAGACATCTTTATTGGAGTTGAAGAAAGTTATCGCGGCAGTGTGGAAGAAGTTGATAAATGGAATTTCATACAAAAAGTTGAACTTCTCGATGCCCTACCAGCATTTGTGGGATAATTCAGAAAAAGGGATCCACTCGAAGTACAGACCGGTGGTCACTCAAGTAATATTTAGATAAATAAACTACTTGGATAATTGTTTGACTTCCGTTTATAATTAACTTTACACAAAGTTATGTACACTTACAATCATCACAGTAAATTTATCACCAAAAACATAAAACACACATCTGCACACTCATCCATTCTGGCCAATACTGTAAGTGTTAAAAGATTAGTGCGATTTGCGAAAATCCCTTCTCAATGAAGTTTAGACGTTAGCATCCCAGTGGAAACTTTTGCTATTTTACAAATGCTCTGCAATTCTGAATAACTGAATAACACATTGCATGGCGGTTGGCACTTCGACTTTGGTAACATCAGTGATGTCCTTAATCATCTAAAATGGAGATCATTTGGTCAAATGAGAAACGACCAGGACCTCATCAAATATTCGCATGATTCACTAGAAGCCGATCGCTAGGGCAAAGGCTTCTTCTGGCTCCGCTAACAAACAAGAGCGTATCCAAAACGTCCTCAATTCTAAATTTTTATAGTTTTGCGGGTCTATCCTTCAGTCAACCACAAGTGACACAAGCTTCGAATTTGGAGCTAAAGGATGTTACTACCCAACGGAGAGGAAATCACAGAAGTTGCCAAATAACTCGAATTGCATTGAACAACAATCGACAACGTTAACTGCCAGTTCAGTAATTCTTGAGTCAGCATAAGGACACTTCCAGAATCGTATGGGATAACGAAACAATTATTCATCCGTCAGTCACAGCAATGTCAGTTGTAGGCGAAAGCGAATTCAGTGTTACCGAGCATATTAAAAGAAAATAATGATCCTTCTTGAAACCAGAAAATGTGAGATAACAGATAACTGTCTTCTTGGAACACAGAATTTTGTAAATAATACAGAATAATAACATTTTAAGCGGATGCTGTGTGTATTCTATTTGTATATGCATTATATTCCAGTGTTCTAGTCGGCGTATTCCAATCAGCGTTTTCTATTACCCTTTATCAACGAGAAAGGATATTTTCTCGTTGATAAAGGGTCGAGACCCGAAACATCCGAGACAAAAACGCACATATGTTGTTTCTGACTCTTCCAAAAACTAAAGGGAGATCATACTTTGACTTGTACATAGCTATGAAAAATCTCCCGTCTGAAACAATTAACTATAAAATTCAAACATACCGTCCGAAAGCTTATTGAAAGTCTCAATGGCGATAATCCAAATTTTCCATTTTGTATAGTTCCTTCGATTGACATCAGTAAGTAATGACCAAAATTACATGCATTTAAGTCTGCTGACCACACCTGACCAGACATAACATAAATAGCCCGCCAAATTTTGTGACGAATCCTATTCGTAGTTTATGCTTTCCATATTCACAGAATCTCAACTCCATTCTTCATGAGCTAACTGATGGATGGATTATACTGTTAGCCAATTTTCATTTAAAAATTCAGTCGTCTTCATGTTGAAATCTTGCGTCAAAGAAAATATTCAATTTTATTTTGTGAGATGTACTGACCACAGTTGGCGATTTGTGAAATTGAAATATGGACATGCCATAATAATCCATGGAGCATAAGGTTTCATGTGGCACAACGCTTGCAAAATTTGAACCGGGTCTTCAATACGAAATTGTGCCGACATTTCTGTGCACTTATTTCTGAAACGTTCTCCGTGATTTTCAAATGATCAAATAGAGCCTTTTCTGCTTCTACGTATAAGCATGCACTTATAATACCGGTATCATAGAACCTTCCTTTTGCACCAATCTGAAAATATAATACCTGCGCATTGCAAAAAAGTGTGAATCGAATCATGTAAGTATTCATATTTATGTCATTTTTAAGTCATTTTGGAAAGAATCGGCTCGCTGACTTAGTAATCACTATTCTCAAGTTCACATTTGTTGGCGCATTGAATTAACACCCATGAACGGTTGAGACAATGACAATTAAATCTAAACCTCGTTTGACTGCAGATATAAATGCGCGCACGCACTCGCAAGGCACGACATCACTCCATAGCTTGATGGTTTACGAATGACTCAATCATTGATCACCATCAAATGAAGCAGATATCAAATTTCTGCTTTACGTCGAAAGTGCGTTCTATGATTGACCCGGTGGACCGGGAATTAGGTATGCTATAATCGGAAAGTACGACTTAAAATAGGTTTATATGTGAGACATTTTTACACAAAGGCAACATTAAAGTTTGTCCGTGCCTTAGAGAAAGGTACATTGAAAGTGAATTCGCTTCAAATGGGCTACACTGGAATAAATACACCTTCACATGCTAAGCCACTCAGCTGTAGTTAAAAGTAAACGAGAGATGGATTGAAATGGGTTGAGTTGAGCAGGGCACAGACAATTCTAAATATAGGATGTTGGATATTTGAGCGTATTAACCTAATTAGCGATAGAGCTAATTAAATAAAATAAAATAATATGCTGCGGACTGTTGGTTCTCAATCTCAAAGTAGCTTATATAACCTCTTGGGAGAATGAAAAGCTTTTTTGAAGGGAGATGACAGAAATCGATGGACGAAATCATTGGGGAGTGGGAGTGGAGAGGAATAATGGGTTTAACATGGTCGCACACACCACTGACGAAAGTACGAACTACGAACTGGATGCTATGTAATGCGGAAATCTCAGCCTTCAAACAGACAAAGAAGTCAAACAAATCGTCACTTCAGGCAACACAATCTCACGTATCGACATTGTTCCGTAGACGCACAGTGTATGTATATTTCTCGTAAGTCTTCTTATCTTGCAGCTTAATGATGAGTACAAAGCTATTTTTTAGACTGATGCTTTCAACATTCAGTCACATAAGAATTGAAAGAACTATTTACTCCAATACTAGCCCGGCACTCCCGTGCTTCTACATTAATGGAATAAAACGTAATGTTAATGCATATCATAAACAGACTTTACCAACGAATACGGTACTCGTTTGGATCAAACTTTTCCGGAATAACAGAAATAGGATTCTCATACATGAATGACTATTCTGCGAGTTAGTTGGTGTATTTTGCAAAAGTGAATTAAATAGTGCTTTGGCTCGAAAATAATTAATCAGACTGTAACAAGGTATTTTATATGCCTTCTATTGAATGCAACTTCAAGTGTGTGATAGCTTTGGCTTCACTGAATGTTGCCTCTCGAATGCTCGTCAACTTAGCAATGAAATCGACCTTAAAATCATAGATGAATAAAAAAGAAATACAGCCATTATTTAGGATTTTCGGGTCGATTTCATCGCTAAGCCGACGAAGATTCGAGATGCAGCATTCATTGAAGCCATGTAATTAACAAATTCAATGATTTAATAATCACGGACAAATAAATTATTTTCGAGCTTAAGTAATTTTCAAACGTACTTTTACAAAAAGATTGCTACACAGTCTATAAGTCGATTGGACTGTCCGAGTCATCGTCATTTCCTATGGTCATTTCAAATACTTTCACTTAGCAGACAGCGTAGTCCGACACGGCGTATGATTATGAAAGCATTTACTACTACTGAATAACAATAACATGAATAATATTAACACTAAAATAGAATCCTACACAGAGCGTGAATCGTGTGTCAAATGAAGTTGCCGGTGTATGAGCGGCATGACTGCGACTAGAATAGAGTGAGGACGAATGAAATGAATGTAAAATATCGGAATTATAAGATAAGTTCTAACCTGTCATCCATGGCAGACAGTAATGCTGAAGTACTGACGCCTTGTTATCGACCTACGCTTGACAATTATCGTTTGCGAGTGTACCAATGATTATGATCCTCCTCAGTAGGTGAACGTAATAGACACTGAATTTCTTAGTTTTTTCATAAAATACAAATGGATGCTTATCCTCTGAACTAGCTACAAAAACTGCGAAATAATGACTAACACAAATATCTGCTCCGGATTAATGGAAATTAATAGAATAAATGTATTAGAAGTTAAGAAAATTGAATATCCTATTGAAATTTTGCACTATTTTGTCTCAAACATTAATTTTTTCATTGACAACTTAAAAACCCAGATAGTGGTAAATATAAGAATATTTCTAAATTTTTGAATGACTGTACAGACATTGCATACATCGATGAAGAGGCGGAATACGAAAGGGAAGAAATCGAAGACATTGATGATTGCGACAGTGACGACGAACTCGAAGCGAAAGATTTGCAAGAAATGGAATTAGAAGCTGATGCTGAGTGAAGAATAAGTATTGACTATTTCTTTTTCAGAAATCGTTTTATGTCTATTTATAAGTACGCGTGCACCTCTCGCACCATTCCATTATCGAACGATTCCATCATTTCTTGTCATTTAGATAAGAAGTGCAATCCATGCCAAATATTGCAATTCATATGAATTTCTAAAACAAGCAGTTAAATATTCCATGATACTTAAAAGAAATGCAGGTGGCAATTACATGATCAAAATCTTCATGAAGCTAATTATTTAGAGGTCACTAACTTAGCTAGGCCAACTGTTGAACTTATTGAGAGTCATTGTCAGATAATATAAAAACGTCAGACAAAAGGGAATGTAGTAGAACTTTAATGACAGTGGTTTTATGATAAAACTCGTAAAAACCTGTGTTGTCGAAGTTTAACACCAACACCAGCCACTTTTTAAAAAAGAGTTTGTACAGAATCGAAAGCCACGGTGCTAGTTATATTAATGACGAGAGTTTGAGTTTGAGCACACACTCCTTAGACATTCCAGGACTCCTACAACCGTAAACATCGGTTATTACAATAAATACACGTACAAGAATAATGCGATTTCTTAAGCAAAGGAATTGGTGCAGTACAAATTCATAATCCATGTAGCACTAAGATATTTGTTCAGGAAAATGTGTATTACGAGTAACCGGTTGTGCGAGTGCTGGAATGTCAGAGAAGTGTGTGTTCAAACTCAGACTTGATTGGTAGAATGTCTGTCAACCCCCCTCCTTAGCAACTTGACTTGACTGTCCTTGACTTGTAACTTGTCTGTCGAGTTTTCGTCACCACTGATGTTCACGACAAATTAACAAAGCCATAGACAAAAAAACGGAAGATTACTTGCACGTTGGTCCTTCCGCTAACCAAAACTAATTACGTATGACTCAATCTGTTTGGAAGTATGAAATTGAATCTTATTGATAATGAAGCCCCCGGCATCCCTGGTTTTAAGCGATGCGCCGTCTCAGCCCAGAGAGTCGAGAAGTAATGTGAATTTGGGCAACATAAATTTAAAATTTGCATCATGGAATGTACGATCACTTCCAGGTAATGGATCCAAGAATTTTTTAGCGAAGTCATTGAATGAGCGAAATGTGGATGTCGCATGTTTAGGCAAATTCGAATCCAAAAAATGGTCATCTTTAATCCATACACAAGAACCTGAAAATAGTCCAATTACTCGTACTTATCCGAATCACATGGTTGTATTTCTCCGGTCCAGAATACCGAAGCAGCCAGCGTGGCTTAAGTATCGCACTATCTTCCAGTCTCAAAATTCATGTAATCGAATGGCATCCAATAAATGATAGAATTGCCAAACTTCGTATAAACACTATCCCGTGCAACACCACCGTGATCAGTCGATGCGAACCCAGCTGATGATATCATTAAAGATGGATTCTACAGTGACGTGGGTGCAGGGATTGCAATTTACCCAAGAAAAAACCCCGGAAAATCGGGAAAAACCAGGGGTTGAATGCATAAATTTGAAATATTTACATTACATTAATTTCGCAAAAAAGCCAGAAAACCGGAAAATTGCGATCGCTGCGTGGTTGACTACTTCAGAAGTACTCCATCAAGTGACGTCCTGATGCTTAGTGGTGTCTTCAATGTGTCTGTTGGGAAACACTATCAAATCGAAGCCTTCTACCTGGGAGCTCACTGTCTGCCAACCTCTCGAAATGATAATGATGTCAAGTTTGCTTCTCACGCTTTCTCACTATCGCCTAGTGGCTTCTAACACTTTTTCGTCATAAGAAAAAAAGCATCTTGAGACGTGGGCCTCAAATGATGGACATTGGACGTACTCAAAGCCAGATCGAATTCTCAAGCACCGCTGGAAGTTTTCCGCAATATCCTACAAGACCTTCTGGGGATATCTCTACAATCGGACCACGCACTCTTTGTCTTGTCATAGAAAGTTCGGCTTCCAATGCGAAAAGCCCCATTCGCAAACAACATAGGATCGTTTTAGAGAAGCTGAGAGACCCAACCGTGCAATCAACGCTTGACACCGAACTGGCAAATCGATTTGAGATCATCCAAGACGTCACTGATGATATTGATGACACGTGGTACTCATGAAAGAGACTGTTCTGGATAGTTCCAAAAATTGTGTCGGTAAGACGACCCATACAAGATATAACTGGATACCTCCAAGCACATTATCCCTCGTTGAACGTCGCCGCAAAATCAATCAAGCTGATCAACGTCAAGCTCTATCTTCAGGAATCGTTTATCGTCTGCAAAAAGGCATGTCCGCCGTGAGACTCTTGAAGCAGCTGGTCAACTATTTATAGTAATATTCGCCGCTATGAACACTGGAAGGAGCAGTTCGCCGAGTTTTTAAATAGACCCTCACTTTTCAATGTCTCTATTTGAAGCTTCCTTCCTCAACCGCTCTCTATCGGCGATCACTTCCGAACCAGCCCTGGTAGAAACAGAAAATTGGATCGGCTGTATGAGAAACCAAAGCGCTCCTGGAATCGACGGTATCCCAGTAATTTTATGGAAGGCCAGTGGTCAAACTCTTGCAAAGCGTCTTCACGCATTCATTCTTGAAATATGGAGAATCACTCATTCATCGCACTCACTCAACAACGTCTTCCGACTCCTAACCGAATCCTTCAACGTAGAAGCCGCTGCACTTCTGTATCTGGACTAAGCCGATGACATTGCTGTCCTATCCTCCAGTTCCAGTCACAAGTCTTGATCGCTTGGTTTCAGCCGTCTCAAGTGTTGGTCTGTCTATAAATCATCGCAAAAACAAAGATCCTAATTCAAAATGATTCACGTACGCTCATCTTTGTCAACGGACATCAAATAGAATATGTGGACAATTTCTGCTATCTGGGTAGTCTAACAAAAAAATGATGGCAATGGCGACATCGAAGTTAGAGCCAGAATAGTGAGGGTGCATCTCGTCTCAAAAAAGGCGTTTTTTGCTAAATAGCACAAAAAGTGGCCTACAGGACAAACCCCTGGAGATCGAAGTTCCCCGTGTCCAGAAATGGATTCAGCGCCATCTCAGAAAAAGCTCTTTTGAAAAAATATTCATGTCTGGTGAAGTGGGAAGCATTTTTCGACCATGTGGAACTACAATATAAGGCCGAGAACACCTTCGGCATGCTCACTCGTCCGCTGTGGAGTAACAACCAGATCTCCCTCAGAACAAAGCTGAAAATATATTTCGCTGCTGCGCGTCCAGTTCTCCTGTATGCTTGTGAAACATGGCCCGCTCCGCATTGAAGATGTCAGAAGACTACAATCTTTGAATTCCGATGCTGGAGAAAACTTCTAAAAATATCTTACCTGCATCACGTAAGTTATGGACAGGCTGCACTTAAAGACCCATGATCTGTGCATGTACGATGTTAAAAGACGCAGATATGTCTACCTAGGGAACATCCTTCGATGATCTGACACATTCCTCTCTAAGATCTGTTTTACGGCGGATCCTGACCCGCTGTGGAAAAGACCTCGTGGTGGTGTGCGAACAACCTGGCAATGGATAATACAGAAGGATCTCGATCCGATGGCCATGCACCACACCTACCGTTCCTGGCGCTCCGACTGGAAGAACCTCCTCACGGACATCGCAGCCGACTGTCAGGAGTGGAGGCAGTTCGTCGATCATATTATTGGAAATGAATCATGTTCAGGCACCAACTTAAGCAAGTAAACAATTTCAACGATTGGAATGCTGTATGAAGAACTCATTATCGATGTAGCACCAAGTCACTTTTTGATAATCTCATATTTTTTTCTAAGAAATCGGTTTTCGCCGGTTGTTCCTGTAGAGAAAGTGCTGGAAGTTGCTGTACAAACTGTGTTTATAATGCCTGCATCTGAATTTTTGCATTAGAATGCTGTGCAAACTCGTTGACAAGGTAACACCAATAGCTGCACCGATAATTTTTGTCCGTACAAATTCTCTTCCTACGTCATAATAGTTAGCAGATGTGTTTTCTGTTCTGTACAAACTCTTTTTAATAACTTAAACGACATTCAAACCTCTGATTGATCAAAAAAAAAAAAATTCATGTGGCGTGATTCTATGCGAGGGTGTGCTCTATTACGATCATATGAATATGCTAGTAAAAATGCTAATGTGTCATACTTGGGAGATGCCCTGGACTAGTCAACTGTATACTAGTTTTTTGAGCTTGGGAAAAGAGTCAGGTTTTTAGAGATATTAACCCATTACCATCCGAGCGTGGTCGAACACCGGACGACCCAAACTTCTGTTAAAGCTATGCTTCTGAACTGCCACATCAATTAATCATATGCCTGTTGCCATTATAACTATATTCAGCTCAACCGTGAATGAGTTTCGGCTCACGAGTTTTCTTAAAAGGCCCACCGACTATTGATCACTACTTGTCTTCCCTTAGAAACACCTGTGTAATTTTTTGAGTTGTTTTATACTGAATGAAAAGATGAAAATTATTCAAAATGAAACAATACGCTACGCCCGCGGGCAGAAAAAAAATTGAATCCTTCTTTTGATGTCTACCATCGAACAGTTGAAAAAAAAACTTATACGCTATTGAAATTTTGTCAGGCTATGTGGTGCTGCCAAGACGCAGATAATTATTGGGACTGAAGAAGATAGACATGGGAAATAGCCATGGTTAAAAAAGCTATGTCAGTGTTGACACATATGACAAAATTCTTCAATACCTTCATTTCAAGAACAATAATGAAATTGAATATAGACGATAAAGTTCACAAAGTTGCGTCCGATTTTTGATTATCAACCAAAAAGGCGTACTTGAAATACTGTCAGTG
>CAJQUW010002280.1:0-13261 GCA_907163375.1 Prostheceraeus crozeri
AAAAAACCTGAGTGGCAGATGTAACCTCATGAGAAGACAATTGAGGCTGCTGGGATCAAAAACGGCGAGGGCACTGAAAGATCACTATCATTGTATTTGTGAGGGAAAAATGAGTCATTTTATCGTCTTATTCATTTTTTTGACAAAAATGATATAAAACGTAATATCATCAAAAATTTTTGTTTCATTATATTTTCTAATCATAGATTCTTCGCATTCTGTATATGAAGCAAATCATAGTCTAAATTACTGTTTGTTCGACCCATTCCCTTCCCCCACTTGGTTGATTCATGTACAACAGGCTAGTGTACCGTGTTCTGTCTATCACACCAAATTTGGTTCAAAAACAACTCAGTAATAATATTCAGTCTTGATAGTTTTTTCGGAAGTGCTCAACAGATAATATTTTTGAAGCCGTTTTTTTCGTACTTAAGATACGTTAGTCTATAACCAACTGCATGACTGAAGAGCGTATCTTGTAATTCGAGTGTCTAATGTATAGGGCCATAGGCATCTAACCTAACTTTTGATATACAAGTATCTCTGTCTTTTGTACTGTACTCAGAATGCAGCTTTCTACTCGGTCGTTCCATTATTTTGAAACTACTCGATGCTGGGGCATGTCTATCTGATTTTTATTCACATTGTTAAGAGCAGTACATTAGCATGTAGCTAGTGTCTAAATCGTAAAATTCGTGTGACAAATCATTTGCGGTGTAGGACTACGCATAATTCGCGAAGAAAAATGGCATTTTTCATATAAAAATAATTTAATGCACCTCTTTTTCACTATCATTTATAAATAATATGATATCATTGCCGATCATAGGTGGGATAACCTAAAGATTCTGTGTCATGCCTACCCAGCTAGCTTGCCGATCTGCAATAGCCTGAATTGAAAAAAGGATGCATGTTTTATGCACATGTAGCAACATTAATGCAGACATGCTAACTATCACACAAGGACACCTCATTCTGATGACAATAAATTTGAGCAACGTAACATGTAGATCGAGAGACGTAGCTAACGTCTGCACACGATTTTAGGACTATCTTTGGTTGGTGCTGTTGGCTGCTATAATAATTGATTGGTCGCGTATCATAGTAACTGTGCCAATCACTGTAAAGAGATCGAACTTTATGTGTGCTACGGATTCCATGAATGCGTTTTTTAATTTAGCAAACCACATACAACCCAAGCAGAAGTGTTTATTCTTGTACATATCTTGCCACGCAAATGTTCCGCCCGCGCTACAACAGCTGATCGCGACAGGATCAGCACCTAGCATCTAGATAACAATGAATAATTCGACAACATTCAACACAATCACTTGCGGGAACTCATTAAGCACGATACTCTTCGTCACTGTCAACGTACACCATTCTGAGAGCGGCTTGATCACCTGATGTTTGACAGCTTTACACAGCTTCTGCACCGTGTGGAGCAAAGTTTCGAGAAGAATATTAACTCGCATCGGACAATAGTATTTAACTTTAATATGAAATTATCTGAACTAAATAGTTGGCAAGTGAGACATAGAGCTGGCACGGATACGCCCCTTTCCGCGTGGGTAAACCTTTTATGCTGAATCGTATGCACAATCAGGTTTGCTCGTTTGCGATAATAATGACGTTTGAAAGCAACAACACGAGTTTGGTCACGATGAAGAATAGATGCGCGACTGTCGTAATCGAACTGTGATTTCATGCACTTACAGATAATCCCTCAGAAATTGCAATTTCGGTTGTGGGTTTCGACATATAGCTATGAAATACTCATGTGACTCACTTTAGGACGAAAAAATAAATGAACCGTCTATTATGCCCGAGAAGCACCTCGTGAGTCACAGAGCCTTCTTCCTTACCGATGTTGGCCGCGAGATCACTGTCATTTATCCACTCTCGTGTCTTTTCACGAATCTGAGTGTTCTAGCAAAATGCGGATGTACCCTATTTCAAAAGCTCTAGGTTTGATCCAAAGGTCTCCCGGAAATCAGACGAACACCTCCGTACACACAGCGCTAGCACCAGAAACCGTATCATAACTCTCAATTTTGTAGTGAATCTTTTAGCAAGCAAATCTTACTGCGAGCGGTAAGGCCATTATCGATGCCGCTCCCTAGATGAGTCACAAGGTGGACCGGCCCGGTTCGTTCTTCGTCGCAAACGTTTGAGTTACTAGAAACTGGTAACCAACTTTATCTGAAGCCGCTGTCAGATCCAGCCCAGTAGGAATGCAATTCTAACTGTATTCAAGAGATTGTAAAACAGCATGTGACACTAGCGGCGGGCAAGCCATATCCCTAGGAGCGTGGGGCTCCTACTGGGTGCGCTGATATGATCCTTTCGCGGCCAGCATGTTATCAACATATTTCTATTCAACGGTTAAAACAACGCAGCGTCAATTTCTTTGAGCCATGTAATTGGTTATAAAGAGATATCTGCGCCAGTCTGATGAGCTGGTGTGTGAATAACTATACATCATAAGCGCATGCTAAGAATTCAGCAGACCAGGAACAATGAGGGCTAGAAAGGGATTAAATCACTGAACAATGGTGCTCTCATCGCGTCACGCGCGCGATTTCTACTAGGAGCCAACATCATGCAATAGAAAGCTTCAGGCCTGCTCAACCCAGTCTATTAGTAATGAGGGTATTAGCTCACCGTAATTGCTGCCTGGCGCTGGCCTTGTGGTCTAGAGTAGTTCGCTCTGCGGCTCCGGGAGACCTGGTACAAACCTAGGCTACCGGTCAACAGACTAAACTCTAGATTAAAATCTGCGCTAACAAATCTACTCTGCATTCTTGCTAATTCCTTCCGAAATGACCGGAAATATTTTGTCTGCAGCCATCTTGTCTCTCTAAGAAAGCACATTTTCAAAGCCCATGTACTTCTCGAGAGACGCACTCACATTGCCACAGGTCATACAAAGGTAGGCATCGCCAGTGCATTTTCTAAGCAAGCTCTCATCTACAGCTCACTCGTTCTCAGACTGTCATGTCAACAAGAACAATTCTGACAGAGAAAATCGGATTTAGTGGCCAAATCACTACTCGTGCAGCGAAATGATTGTCAATCATCTTTCACACTTAATACGGAAATTGAGGACAGTTCAAAACCCATGGGAATTCCCATCGAATCTCCATGGGTACGGCAGCTCTGATTATCACGAGTTGCAAGATGGATCTTTTGTCAATATTTTTCAGTTCATGTTAAGCGGAAGTTCACGTAAAATTACAAAAAATATTTGTGGCGTGTTACATAAAATAAAAAAATAGAAATAAACAAAAAGAATAAAATAAAAAATTAACTAAAAAAATAAAAATAAAAAATCAAAATTTAAAAAAAAGAATATAAAAAAAAAAAAAATCCGCTTAAAAAGAAAAACCAAAAAAAAAAAACTAAAATAAAAAAACTAACAGCGCAAACAAAACACAACACAGACAAACCTAACACAACTAACATCCCAAACCCGAAAAACAATCCACAACTCACGATCCTACCTCATAACCACACCACCCCCCAACGACCAACCCCACACCTACAAACCCCAACCCCCCACCCCCCACCCCACCAACTACACGACACCCACAAACCCGCGCACCCAACCCACCATCCACCCAACAACCCAACCCCCGCCACCACCATCCCCCCAAACACACCCCCACACCCGCAACCACACCCCCCCCACAACCCAACGCCCCCCCAAACAGCCCCACAACCCCCACACCCGCCGACCCACCCCCCCCCCCCCCCCCCCCCCCCCTCCCCCCCGCCCCCACCCGCCCACAACTACCGACCCCCCCCCCATCGCAGCCAGCCGACATAGTAATTCATAAAACAACACAATCACACGTCAACCACCTTATCCTTTGAATTCGGCTACTGAAGTATGTATGCATTATTGATATCAATCATTTAATAAGCGAAACCAGCAACAATGAAAACCCAGTACAACGTTTACTAGGAGTTGTTGTTCAGATTCACTACTTCACTAAAACAATTATTTTGCAAACAAGCTGTTCAGCTATCAATTAAAGATTCTAATATAAAAAATCATATGCAAAATTTGTGATGTTAGATTCATATTCTAAAACAAAGTGCACCGCAAATGGAACATTTAGGATTGTCATGTTAGTTTAATGAAGCGCAACGTTTTTCCCTATGCACAATTTCCCTCTAATACAAACATTCGAAACTACATCAGCAAGGTAGGTATAAAGTCATCGGGATTTGACAATGAAGTCAATTTCATGTTGCAAACAAAACAATCAAGCAGCATCTACTATTCCTCTACATACCTTCTGCACAAATTATTGAATTATCAGCCTTGACCAACCTGATCACGAACAGCAGAATCTACGTAACAATGAGAAATACAAACCAATGAAGATTAAAGAAAATTGGGAATATTGTGATCAACGGATTATAACAAAACATACCTTCAAACTTATCAACCGTTTTTTCTGGAACGCTCTAAATGTTCTGAGATGCCTGTTGATCTGGATAAGTTGACATTTTTAAACGTGATCAAATTGCTGAAATGGGAACAGTTTCTTTTTCTTATGATCTGTTTTGACTAAAGGCCATTTACGTGTAGGTTATAGTCATAAAATTCAACTATTGACAGTGAAAGATAGCGCACTATGAAAATTTGAGACCATAATGTCTCCTAAAAAGTGGGCTCCCTGTCAAAATATCATATTAATAAATAAACATATCATTATAATAAATTATAGCAATATGATCACGAAGCTCGGCTTCATAAAAAACCATCACAATGAAAGCCTCACAATAATATAATAGAAACGTTCCATCAGCACCAATTTGATAGGCTGTGTTTCTATTAAAACTAGTCGGACCGCAGAAAATCAATAGTTTATAACAATTCGTAGAAATAGGTCTGCTTTCAAACTGTCACAAGCTATTGATTATTCGTCTTAGATTTGAACAGAACTAGAAGTTTTAGGTATCACTGAGAACGTGTCTCGCATCTAAATTTTATCTTGGACTATTTCTTGGATTGTCTTATCAAGACCACTTTTGTGGAAAGCTCCTCGAGTGTGACTTAAGTAACAAAACATCCATAAAGATCTGATGATACTCTAATTTCTTAGATAGCGCTCGAGCGTCCAGTTGAAGCCTTGTGTTTGTAGGGGATAATTAAGATCAGCAAATATCCCGAATGTACGATTCTAAGTATTTGCTATTCAATTTCTGGATGCGAGCTATAAATTCATAGCATAGTCACAAATAACAACAAACAATTGTCAGAAAAGTATTGAGAACACCCAATCGTAGCCTATCGTTATCCATCAAAATCAAATACCATAATGACATCAATGTTATGGTAACAAATGCAATTCACGCAAAAATCTGCGCCTGACTTTTGCAAATCTGGCAATACTCATTAGGGTCACGCTGTCAACAAATAGCCTATGACGGTAGTCATAAAATTGCTACGTCATAATGCAGTCCACTACCACACGCACATAACAGTTATACTGAATAATGATAGGAGCACAAATAAAATCATTCAGTCGAAATATTTTTTCTAAGTGTTAACATTACGATAAATGTGACATCGGCAGTTGAATGCGATTTGAATTGCTTTCATGAAATGTTTGAGTATAGAAATAGCCTATGACGGTAGTCATAAAATTGCTACGTCATAATGCAGTCCACTGGTGACTTCCAATTCAGCTGGTTCCAACTGAGATGGATCTCATTCAGCTGGTTGTCTGTTCAGAGTCTCATTCAGCTGGGAATTTTTGGCTCTCTTCCCTGCTGTGACACCCCGTAGATTCTCGCAGTCTGAGTTAAGAATGAAATAAACAAATATTCATGCATAATTTTTATATCTTAGTTTTAGTATTAACCTTACGCAATTATGAAACAACAAGACTCAATTTTTTTTTTTTTTTTTTATCAAAACTCATTTCTAATATTTATGATACAATAAACATCTGAACTTGGACTGTCGATATAACTACTTTGTGAAAAATAAAACACTACACTTGCTGCAGTAGACCCAAGCGACAATAATCTCCTTCCTGTAGATTTTTGCTTCAATCGCGCTAATCTTGAAGTAGCTTTGGCATACTTTCCGCCGCTGCTTGGGGGGGGGGGTGATGCTCCAGCTTTCAGCAAGTGATATAGTCGGCGCCTCCTCGGCATCCTGTACGTCGCTCATTCAGACTATTCATGAACTTGAAGATATACGGGTGGCGATAAAGATCGAAAAGAAATAGAGGAACTACAATAACTAGTGTTTTGTAATTTTTTTTAGTAAAGATTCTTAGATTAGAAATATAAAGTAAGGTACAGTGTCAACTTCCACAAATGTACAAGCACTTATATTTTTACATCAAAATAAGTCAGTTTTTACGGAGAATACATTCGAAGTCCAAAAAAATATTTGATGCTATTTTTATCAACAGTTATGTTTTATCAAACAGATTTCATGTTATGTATATACTTTATATAATTACGACATATTACTATCATATTATTTTATCATTTCTATTACGGTTAGTTTTCTATTGTCAATTATTAATAAAACTATTAGAACACAGTAACATCAATTATTAGAAGTTGGTGGGTGGTGAGGGTGGTATTAAAGTTAGCGACATAAAGGCCTAAGTTCTAATATACCATAATACCGCTACATATATGTGGCATTCAACAAACCAGATAGTGATGTAGCTTACCTTGCGAAATTTTGCATTTCTGCTCTCCAATGCATTATTGGCCCTGATTCCCACGACTGTTTCGTAATGACGGGCCAAATTCTCTCTTGAAAAGTATGCATCCAAATCATCCACACAAGTCTTAGGGACGTAGTCCACAAATTCTTGACATTCCCTCAGACACTCAACCAGATTCAACCTACCCATACTTCATCAATCTTGTCCCTTTGGAATGAAAAGGCAAACCGAGGGCTTTTCTTCCTCACTATGCGTCCAACTCTCTTTCATTTTCTCGATATGGAATTGTCAATCCACGTCGCGGACTCCTCCAAATCGAATTGGGTTGTAGTAAAAATGACACTCCAAGAAGTGAAGTGCTGGGAAATGAATGTTGTACCCCTTTATGGCCAGTTCGCGAAATCCATTGAACGGTACGGGTTCAATTTTTCAATTGCATTGATCTGCTTCAATTTCAATAAATCTAATAAGCGCTTGTATTGTATGTTCTGGTCTTGTTCGTAAGAAGTGCATTGCATACTGAACCAACGTATTGCAAAATAATGCAGAAATCAGTACAGCTGATGGAATTGCTGCACAACATGATACGGTGCCATCCTTAAGACCTCTTGAGGATGCCAATATACGGAGACATTGGGATTGTGAAGAAGGCGTGAATTAGATCTGCGCTCCCATCGTCTATCTGAAGAAAGTCCTGTCCAATAGTGTGTTTTTGTCCATTCACCTTCGATCATATAAGCTCAGAAAGAGTCTGAGGCTGATTCGGTAACGTGTACAACGGCCCGATACATTTGAGGTGACTGAGAGACATAATGCATGGTTGAAGGTACCGTCCTCTTCGTCATCGGACTCTGAAGAAACGCCGTAGTATATAGTCGCATCAGTCGACGTTGCCGGTTGTTTGAGGGCATTAGTTGACGCACCAAGCTTCTTATCTTCCGCACACGCTTACGCAGCATTTTCTGGTAAATGTTCGTGACTGTGAGACTTTAGGTGGTAATGATATAGAATCCTCCTTAACAATTCCGCGAACTTGCAGTTTTGAGACGACAGGCGAACCGATAAGGGTCCCATTCTTTAGTAAGTCTTTCTTTTTAAACAAGTAATTTGGCATTAAATGAGATTCGCACCCGTTCTGCTTTCGATATATTCCGGCAATTGTCATGTTGCCGATTAGAGTGATGCTTCTATGACTGACAGTTAATATATAATACTTTCATGTTATTCTATGACATCAATGTAATTTAAATCCTCACCCCGCCCCAATCTCTCAATATGTTAGCAATTTCGTATCGTCTTTCCACAACAAATCTTTCACATGTCAATTTTATAATATTCTGACAAACTGTTTTCCTTATGTTAAGAATTAGAGTATCATTTTTCAACTTACAATTATCGTGATGATATACAGTGACAGTTATTTGACCAGGATGTGAATGAACCAATTTTCATGCTGTTGTCTTGAAAAATTTCCGCATCTCGTTGAGACGTGCAACCACCGGTTGGAACTTCGAATCGTTAGCTTAGTCATCTTTTGATGATGTAATGAACACAAAGACCCATCTGAATGGGATGCAGCCAGTCCACTACCACACGCACACAACAGTTAAGAACGCGTCAAAATAAGCCTAACGCAACAACATAAACACAATACAACACTAGATTTGGTTGCGTCCTCTTGGCAGATCAAAGAGAATATGAAGAAATGACAAGATCCATAATTGCTAGTACATGTATGTGCTGTTTCATCACATGTGTAGTTCAGCTTCTGTGATGACCATGATAAGACACTTCAAAGTTGCAGCGAAGATACAGCAGGATCGGATTCTTGAATCCATAAAAACACTTGAAATTAGTCCATACCATGATTGGCAATGATCAACACGGTTGATTCCACGAGTAAGACCGATTTAAGATTTCTATCGGCGATAATTTCCGAAACTGTGACAGAAATGGTCGATAAAATTTCTATGGCATTTTGCAAATCGGGTGAATTTGGGTCGAAACATCAACTGGGACTAATCAGAGACAATTGGACTTCAGCTTTGTAGCTTTGTTTAGTATAGCTCTACCATCAACACAAATAACATCGACAGTAAAACTATAGCTCTTGTCAATTTATTTGCACCATCATTTGAGTCACCTAAGTGCTGATAGCGATTGGGAACGTTGTGGCAAAGTAAGATTGGTTATGAATATCCATGAACAAAATTACTGTAATTTAGTGATACAATGCAGATATTTGAAGCTTGACACGTGGAAATCGTACTTCTACTGCCTAATTATAATTAACAGACAATATTCCAGCCCTGATGCATATATATCGTATTTTCACTATCCTTCGCTTTACAAAATGTCATGTCTGAAAATGAGTCAGTTGCGTCATAAAAATCTTCATTGATTATGTGTTTGATTGATTCCGAAGAACTTCGCAATTTCGATCGGGCATTGCGGATGTTTTATTTGGCAATAAAGTAAAGTTAGACCGCGTTGCTGTAGATCATCGTTAATGGTATATGCATTATGTATTATTTTTCATAGATAAATTCGGATTTCTTGTGCATAATTTTTTGTGCTGCAAAGCACTTTCGTATTTTAAGATTTACTTTCCATTTATCAAGCAATGAACATATATTTCATGAGCTACAACTGGGTCTTCCTAAAAATAACAGAAAATAAACTGTGACCTATGAAAATGAAAGAGCCATTTTGACAGAAATTAACAAACAGATGTTCTATATTTTCGAACCATACATAAATAAATTATCAGCCTTTCTAGTTATCAGATATAAACCTACATTATGTGCACATTAAGACATAGGCATAAGTTATTGACTTGGTAGAATGGAGTATTCATGTGAAGCCTTTTTCTTTGCATTCATCGTTGTTAACGCTGAAATAATACAGTAGCATCTTGTATAAATGATTAAGCAGCAAATGTCGTGCAATGTCGAAAAGTGACCGTACTTGGCTATACAATGACCATTTGCATAATGATTAAGCAAAAGAGCTGGTGCATGAGCTTTCTATGATGTACATGCCAATTCACATGAGCACTCTCTGAAGATGTATCTGCGCATAGCTAAGTATTTATTGTACAATGTACATGTACAAGTATGATGCACATATATAGACTATTACTGCAGATACACGGACAGTCAGATCACAATCCAATTACATCGCTATGGGGATTACTGGATCTGGTGTGCAGATTCAATACTTTCACATAAAAAAATTATTTGCAAAACAAGCTGTTCCATCTTATCAATTACTGTACTAATATTAATCAATATGCACATTGTGATGTTTTTTCATAATTTTCTAAATACAAAAGTGCTACCGCAAATGGAAACTTAGGATGTCATGGATAGTTTAATGAAGCGCAATTTTTTCCTATGATACAATTCCCCGTCTAATACAAAGCAAGAAACACATCAGCAAGGTAGGTGTCATAGAAGGCATGGGATATGGAATAGGATCAATTCTATTTGCATACCAATAAACAATCCAGCAGTATCCTACTATTCCACTACATACCTCTGCACAAATTATTGAAATATCAGCTGACCAACCGAATCACGAACACAAATCTCTCGTAACAATGAGAAACAAAGCCAATGAAGATTTCAAGACATTGGGAAGATTGGATCCAGCGATTATATCTAAACATACCTTCAACAGCTTGATCAACCGTTTTTGACGCCTAAATTGTCTGATACCTGTGGATCTGGAGAAGTTTACATTTTTATACACGTAATCCATTGCTGAAGATGGGAACAGTTTTCTATAGAGCTTGTTGACAAAGCTCAATTTACCGTGTAGGGTTATAGTCATAAAATTCAACTATTGACAAGGTGAAGATTTCGCACTAATCTGAAAATTGAGACGCAATATGTCTCTAAAAAGTGCTCCCCCTGTCAAAAATATCATTATTAATAAATAACAAACATTATTATAAATGATACGAGATTATGAAATCACGAAGCTCGTCGATAAAAACCATCACAATTGAAAGCTCACAATATTTATAATAGAACGTCTCTGATCACCAATTTGATATCTGTGTTGTCTATTAAGAACTTCGACCCGAAAATCATTAGTTTCTAACAATTCGTAGAAATAGGTCTGCTTTCAAACTGTCACAAAGCTATTGATTATTCGTCTTAGATTTGAACATAACTCGAAGTTTTAGGTATCACTGGGACAACGTGTCTAGGCTTCTAAATATTATCTTGGCTATTTTCTTGGATTGGCCTTATCAAACCATTATTTGTGTGAAAGCCATTTTGACTTAACTAACAAGACCAGTCCATAAATGTTCTCTAATTTTAGGAAGATAACAGATGAAGCTTGGTGTTTGTATTGGAAAAGTTTAATTCAGCATCATTCCGAATTATCTAAGTATTCTTCATTGCGGGGCTATAAATTCAGAGCATAGTCTCAAATAAGGCAACAAACCATTGGTCAAAAAGTATTTGAGAACACCCAATCGTAGCCTAATCGATATCCATCAAAATCAAATAACCATAATTACAGTCAATGTGATGGTAACAATGCAATTCACAGCAAATAAGCTGCGCGGACTTTTTGAAAATCGCAAGACTCAGTAGGTCACGCTGTCAACAAATAGCCTATGACGGTAGTCATAAAATTGCTACGTCATAATGCAGTCCACTACCACACGCACATAACAGTTATACTGAATAATGATAGGAGCAAAAAATCTCTGTTCTCAGCACGAAATTCTTTATTGCCCGATATTTCGCCAACCAGTTCGGTAGGCATCCTCAGAGGCAGTGGCTATCATTAACATTGAACACTTTTAAGAGAAGATAATAAAGCGCGACGAGAAGCTGTGTGATAGTCTTTATTACAGACTGAGATGTACAGATGGGTCAAGATACAGCAAGGAGGGTTTTCGCCCTTGCGTCCCATAGTAGCATTCGGGGGATCGCCTACATACATTGTCAGAGACCTCTGGCAGACATTTTGGCTCCGGTAGTGGGGAACACTGGTCGAGTGGTGAGATTAGTATCAAATTTTGGCGATTCTCAAGAGGTTACGTTCCCCAGGTTACGTAATGGTTTTCTTACGATGTGGTAACGTTATTCACTCGAGTTGCCCAAGAACTTGGGCAATAAGGGAGCACAAAGAAAAGATTGAGAAGATACATGGTCTGCAAGAACGTACACTATGGCAGATTGTAGACATTATCGAGTTGCTGAGTGTTTTGTTTGGAACTACTCATTTATTTACCAAGGAGCATTTTACAAGACTGGTTTATTGGATGTGCGATGGGCCTCGTTCCTGATTTCTGCTCTAGTAGCTAACCTATGATGGAAGACTTGAAAAGGCGTATCCTGGCCAATCAGAATTTCTCTGTTCGGTATTGGAAACGTTAATGGGGTTGACGATACTTATTGTGATTGTTGCGGGAAGATGAGGGTTTACTTTCATTTAATTTTATGATTACTGTAGAGATCGCTATTGACTTTACTATGGAATTGCAGATGGACATCTGTTCTAAGGCTTTTTGATTAATGGGCAGCGTGCTACCGATAATAGAGATCAATAAGTCGGAGTTTACCGCAAGCATACTCACACTAATTAGGTATCTTGATTTCGTCTTCGCACCAACCACCAGGTCACAATAAGACAGTGGTAAGGGAGTTTATTTGATCGAGTTTCGACCATGCTCAGTAGTATTGCAACCGGCAAGAGGAGGAGCGCGTGGAGATTCGTAGAGCTCGTCGAAATGGTTATCCAGACATATGCTCTTCGAAACTAAATAGAAATACTGCCAGAGAGAGGAGGAGAAGGCGGAACGGAAGGTAACCCCCTAACCTTATGTGCAGCATTGACGACAGAATCGTCGAGGGTTTTAAAACGAACTTAATTTGAAAGTGTTCTTTCGAACCGCCTACAAGACTTTCAACATTATAAATGTTCCAAAGACGGCCCCCAGAAGATAAAAAGAAAGGCGTGTGTTTACAAGATCAAAAACCAACCTCGTGCGCCGACTGTGATCAAACACTATATTGCCTGACGAACAATGCATATGATCACAAGAATAAAACAGGCACGCAGCCAGCGTGGAGAAACTACAAATTGAAAAGTCAGCCATTGGCATCGCATACGAAAGAAGAGAGTCATCGCATTGACTGGTGGTAAGTCCCAGGTTTTTGTCAGGAATCACGCTATCGAGAGAGGCTATTTTTTTAGAAAGCTGGCACATTCAAGCGGAGTAACATGTGTTAATCGAGACCTTATCCTGCGCCTTGCTAAAAAAAAATACAGAGGACGTGGTTAGAGCGAGGAGCTCCACTCAGCGCCAGTGATTATCTACGGTGACTTCCTTTTGTCTTTTTTGTCTTAATGATTAGTTCTAATGTTCTTAACTTCTCTAAAAGTGTCAATGTAAATAATAGCCACTCCTCGTGGATTCCTACCGAACTGGTTGCGAAATATCGTCTAATAAAGAGATAAAGAATTTCGTGCTGAGAACAGGCGATTTTTGGATAATGGAACCGGCACACAGCCCTTCAATTTTCTTA
>CAJQUW010002281.1:0-10137 GCA_907163375.1 Prostheceraeus crozeri
GTGTGGCTTACACGTGCTACTTTATTGCTGACATTTCTCGATCCATGATGAGTCAGAAAAGAATGGACAAACAATGGAAGCAAAGGCATGGTTTTGATAATCGTGTTTCGGGCGTCAGCTAATGTGCATGTGATCCAGATATAAGTTGAGGCAACAGGCAAATATATCAATTTTATGAGGAGAAGCAAGCTGATTGTAGCATCATGCACTTTCTTTAGTCAGCCATTAGGGATTCAATCCGCGAGATTTGATAAATTTGGCAATGTAGAACTGTATTCCGTCTAAAGGTAAGAAAAACTGTCAGAAGATAAAACTACCCTCGGGGCAGAAAAATCCAAGTCATTACGAAATGGATGCATGACTCTTCACACTTCAATATAATCGTCAACGTTACGTTTCAATAATCCATTGATGAGCACCGTTTTGAATAAAGGTCGAGACTTAAATTTGAGGCTTATCATTTGCCAAAGCAGCTGGACAATTGATAACGGAGAACAGCAAAGAAGTATTTGGATAGGCATAGACCCAAGATGAAGATGAAGCATTGAGCCACAGTAGGCCGCTACACAAAAACGCGATAGAGAATCCGAGTCTAGACCTCTCGGATTGAGATCTTTTAGTAGAGCAAATAACTCATCCTATGGTGATGGTCATCCTAGCCCTCATGGTAAAATCGAAGTCGCCGGGATTGAATTTGTTCATGAGAGAAGAATGTAATTCTACATCTTAACCACTATTGTTTTCACCACAAGCATTGGGCTTAGATAAACGGTGAAAGTGTTTGGGGTGTATAGGTAGAGATATTTTTAATGCCACAACGGCAAATCCTGAGGGGCTTGGGAATCATTGGAATCTCAATGTGGCCGAGCAGTGCAAATGCATTGAGAAGATAATTTGTGATTTTGATATATATTAACATTTTACTGTGAGCTATACACTGTTTTGGCTATGTCTACTATTTTGTCAATCTCGATTCCGGTCAGAGCTTGTAAATATCCGGAATGCCGGGATCAGAAAAGTTTGATGTTGTAGACTAGGCTCTAATCCTGTCACCGGAGGTCTTCACTCTACCAATCACGCCGAATCTTACAGGAAATTGCAGATATAATAGAAAGTAGGCAAAAGTCTATGAATGTCTCCGCAATGACTCTCAACGTTGTTAAAGCTATCAATACTTGGCATGACGCGAAGAAGCTTTGAGTCTAAACTATCAAATCGCGAATTTGTAAGTAAAACTGCGACTATTGAGAAAACTTCCGACTTTCTGCTGATTTCCAAGAATCCCACCAACCGCTGCGTAATCAAAAACAATCCCTACATTGTCAACATCGCACATATTGGCTTTGTCAATTGAAGCATATCTCGCAAATTCTGCTCATCCCAGAGAATCTGTGAACGAGTATTTTTTTTGCGGGATCGGTGGAAATCTCTGTCCTGATACATATGTGATTAGATGGACAAATCAAATAGGGCGTGGGAGCAATATACAGATCATCACACCCTACAGTTTATAGTAATGGCTGACACAGGCTGTATGAATTAGATATTTGAATATCTCGATCTGCGTAATTAACAGATATTGAAAAAATTCCGAAAATCTATTCAGTTTCGCACTATTGGAAACATTAAACTAACATCTTACACATGAAGCCAAGATCATTGAAGGCTTGCGCGATATTTTCAGGATTCGCCCTTTTGTCTTCCTTTCAGACGGTCATCATGGGTCGAAATGTGTTCAGCAATCAAGTCTGGAGCGTGTACCTCGCAGGTACACAGTAATATCGCTGGATAACAACGAAAATTAGCATACAAACATATACCAAAATCACAAAGACAATAATGAAACATAACATCTGGATAAGCGCGATTCTCGCATGCTTAGCAGATAATCTGGTATGTTATTCATGAGCGAAATCTCACTTAACTTTTCGTATGTGAATGAACTGGTATGTGAGTCGTTTTACAGTGTGGCATGGGGTGCATGTCATAGGGGCAATCAACCCCGCAGCAGGCATCCGGCCTGATTCCTGTATGCGCTACGTCGCCTGCTGCGGTATTAGCCATTCATCGCAAGGAGGCATCTACATAAATAATTTTTACAATTTTTTCGACTGGACGTACTAATTTCGTGTTTACGCTGAATAAATTACTCTGCAGTGAACAAGCGCACAATGAGTCATTTTTCAACATTGCGTGATCATGCATAGAGTTTTAGTATCAACCAGCCATCAGGTAGAAACGTAGCTAACTCCAGCAATAATTAAAGTCCATTTATGTATACAGTTTTACGATTTTATTAAATGAACTTGAATGAGACCCAGCATCACATGTAAAAGAAAAAAAAAAGCAGATAGTGAAAAATAATGCATTTAGGTAGGGGCAGACTTCCTCCGTGGTTACATGTAGCGGCTTCTGTATAGAACAAACCCTCGTATGGAAGAGGCAATGTAATTTTGCTAAAAAATTAGCCAGATCCGATGGTTACTAATGCCACTAGAATACGTAGGCCTTATCAATAAGAACACTTTCTTAAGCGTGATCAATGGCATAAGCTATGACCTGTGTACGAGAAAGTATAGACCATGTTATTCAATGATACACAAAAAAGTTAAAAGATGTGAATGGGTCAGGCGATTACTAAATTCGAGATTTGGACTGAACGGTGGCGGCATAAAATTAATATATAGCTCCACGGATGGAAAATGGAATTACACCCAAACTTGCGAATTTCGAGCCCAGAGACAGGGCACAAAGAAGATGTTTGACTGCTTTATGAAAGATCCTGTGAAAAAACAAATATAATGCAGCTTATGTAAATTTCTTTTTGATAATCAGGCTTGAATAATTTCAGGCAGCTTTAATTAAGATTGTGCTTGTTAGTACAAATGCTAATTCCTTTTGACAGCCCAAACTTGCCGCATACTATACATTATAAAAAGTAAGAGTAAGGCACGCATAGCTCGGTTAGGTAGTATATAAGTTATAAAATAGCAAGGAATAACTTGAAAAAATAGCATTTTCAAAACTGCTCAAATACCTTTTTGGACCGAAGGAACGTAACATAGAGTAGGGATATATAGGTAGAGTGTCGACTCAAAAAAGTATCTGCATACAGTGAAAATTTTTGTATGAAAAAGATTCAGTTTTTTGCGGAGATCACTTTCCCGTGATCCAAAAAATTATTTGAGCACTTTTGAAAAATGGTCAAAAATTTGACGCAAGCGTATATACTACCATGAGATGACAGGAGCGCTTACCATATAAATGTCAGTAAATGAGAAACAAGGTTGAGATTATGCAGAACGGAATGAATATTTGCTAATAATCATCCTAGCTAACAGAGGCGGAAATTGAGCTAATTATGCTGTAGGGAATTTCAATAGATCTGGGCATTATAAATGGAAGTCTTTAATAAAAAACGTGGAGATCAGATTTTGCTTTCCATTGGGGGGGCATGAAATTTTCAAAGTTTTATTTCAATTTTCAGCTGTGCATGATTTTAATTGATTCACTAAAATTTCCATGTTTTCATTTCTTGAATCTGAGTTTAGGTTAGTGATTGTGAAACCCATTTACATTCTTTCAAAAGTTGATTGGAATCAATTGTCTTTGATTACGATAACCTTCGCTCTGTGCAGCGGGGCAGGTTGCTTTATATCGGTATGATCAGCAGGCTTAAAGAAAATGCTCGTTGAGGTTAACATGAAAAGATAATAGCAACCTATCGAATTGTTTTATTTAACAAACATTAACGGCTCAGTCGCAAGGCTGTCATGGCACAGCGGAATCTGTAAAACAATGTCATTTGCCATTCTCGGAGACTATATAGCGCATATAGTTCAAATCAAAACTTCCGTTGCAATTTCTTCAAAACTGCAAACATGCTTGGCAGCATCATCAACCATTTGGAACAGCAATTCCGACCAGCGTTTATCGCCCTTGAGTTTCATATTAATAGAAATCCAGAAAAGTTGTAACACATTTGGGAGTTTAATAAATTGCGGAGTTATCGCACCCTAACGCCTAATATATCTCATACATCTATGGAAGCTGTAATCCTCGGGTCCCGCAATAAAGCTGAATCTTTTCATATAAATATTGTTCAAAACTGTTATACCATAGGAGTAAATATTTAATGCAGGTGTTAGTGTCAGACTCAAAAAGTATCTGTGCATACATTGAAGAATGTTCATATGATCAAGATTCAAGTTTTTTGCGGGGAGATTACGTTCACGTTTTTGGTATGTCAAAAAAAGTTATTTGAGATTTTTTGAAGAAGGCATCAAAATTTTCTCGCACATTTATATACACTTACCTTGATTATGACGCCCGGCTATAGATATATACAACTTATATGGCTCTTGGCAGAAATGAATGCTTTATCATCACCTCTCCGCCGATTACTGGAGGCTTGTGGCGGTGCTGACATTAAGTCTCTTCAGATTTATCCTGGCCGTTACTAGTGGTTTGTGATGCGCTTTAGTTCGATTGGCTTTTTCCTGCTCCGACTTCCTATGACAAAACTTTCGGAGTCTGCCCTCTCGACGCCAAAAAGATTGAGGCCAAGCACTTGGACGCACATGTGTCATCGGAGACGCAATAAAGCCTCGTCATAGGTCAAATGAAGGCATTGGAAAGATTCGCAAAAGACAATTGTGTGAACGAATATCAGCACGTTTTACATTGGTTTAACGATTCTGCAACTGCAGGCTATAATCATGTGATTAATTATTACAATCGCGGTAGATGAATAACGGCTATTTAATATTTGGTTTTGCATTTCGGAATTTTCTCGAAAAGTGCTAGTGTTTGCATTTTTACTCAAAATCTGATAGATAGTCATCCATTGAAATGAATGCATCCTTGAAAATTCTATATACGCACGCATCACTGTCTGTAAAACACTGTTATTTTAATACTCATTTTTCACAATCTCGATTTGTTAGGGTTGTATTGGCTTCTTTTCGAAAATAGACTAGAGTTTTCACCATAAACAAAACATTGATGAAGTAAGCGCAACATCAACATGTGGACTAACAGAGGTGACCATATCACATAACCAGGATGAGCACATAAATTTCTTAAAAATCGCTCTGGACACCATCACACTCATAAGGCGATGAGGGGCATATAATTAAAAGATCGTTTAAAAAAATCAAGCCTTCCATAAGCTTAAACTTCAATCTCAAATAGTTAAAGGGTTTTCCTATGAGTTATTCAAAGCAATTGTATATCCAGCTTGCGGAAAATTAATCTCCAATAACATTGTTGAAAAAGCATCTTTTTATACTAATTTTTTAAAGTGTCATATTTGTATTAATACATTTTTTTGCTTTTTTGAAAGAATTGCCTATGAAGAAATTTTATTTGTATTTGACGCTCTAGAGAGAAAAAATGTAATTGTAGATATTATGTGTTTAAAATGATCTACAATCTGTCGGCAATTGAAGGCGTCTGAAGGGCTCTATTTTGTTTTTATGCGCTGAGTCGCACAACGTACATGGATTTTTTTATATTTTCGAGTATCTTTTGGCTGTCCAAGGCAAGCTATACTGATAAGATTGAACGCATTGAGGGCGAGAATTTATGAATGGCTGACGAGGTAAATGTGTGATGAAAAAAATATTTTCTTGATCAACTTTAGCTCTCGGAATCGAATCTCTGGACACTGACAAATGTGGTGTGTGTTACAAACCATTTATAAGGTCATGGGGGGGGGCTTATCAACCGAGAGGGCCTTGAGAACGCCACATTACAGAAACATGGCGAGAGAGACGGAAGAGTTATTATATATATATATATATAAACATTCTGATGGAATCAGTCAATATTATCACAATTTCTTCTTCATCTAACTCGAACGTATTCTATTTTCGATAATACTTGATATTACCTGCAGATTAACGGCTATTAAAATACTCGAGCGCAGCTAGCATCATAAGATGAATGTAAATACTAATTAATTATTCAGATGATCGGTTCGGGAGACTTGAAAAGGATATTCAGCCAGACAAGAATGAATGAATCCTGTGATATAAAGTGAATGGAGTTGCAAGAATTCAAGAATTCAGCGCTTAGGAGCGAGGACTTTTGGTCGTTAAGTGATAAAGAGCCACAAAGCTACAAAAGATATAGTCCATAAGATAAAAACTTTCTTTTGATATTGGGATGGGCCGCCATACTTGCACGCACTGTGGTAAATACAACAGATTGGCGGGGATAGGATGGGGCGACGTAATTCTCCTCTGTAACATCTGGAAAGTTATAAATCTAGCAATTTTATTTATGATAATGCATAACGGTTTAGATATCTTCTTTAGCAATTAGCAATCTGCTTTTAGGAACAACTAACTTGATATAATAGCAAACTTATCTAATAAACCAACAAAGCTTAGGATCGGTTTATCAATGAGAAAAGTTCACTGTTATCACACTTTTGAACACTTAAATTGGTAATTTGTGGCGTTGTTGAACATGACTCAATACGTACAACTGTGAATCAGCATGGATAGGCGAAAATTACATAACAAAATCATATACGCCAAAATCCTTCATACAATTTGAAACTAACCATCCTGATAGAGTCGAGATTCTTCGCGATGGCTATACGCAAGAGATTGCGTATGTTTTTCATAGCGACATCTTCACTTACTTGTCGTATGTGATATCGATTATTGTAGGCGATGAGCGACTACTTCTATCCTAGTGATTGGGGGGCTTTTACATGGGGGGGGGGGGTTGGGGGGGGGGGTAAAATGAGAGGTTGTTTCGGTTATGTTTTTAATATTACATTAGACCCAGATGCAAATTCATCCTTATCCATCGATATGCATCTGGTATGGGGCATTTGCCCCCGTATGTACAAACTTTAGGTCAGCATATCATAAAGAATATATAATCATTACATGACTACGTGTCAAAATAACATTTTCCATCGGTATATGGCCAGTCGATGAGTATTTTTTGCTTGATAGATGTGATATTTAGACTAGATTTATGATTTATCTGTGAAATTTTGTTGCTCCATGAGGATTGTCGTCGTTGCTAGGGGCTAGCTTATTACCTTGTAACATTAATAACAGGTCTCCACGTTTAGTTTAGGCTCTACTTTATCGAAACGCAAATGGAATTAAATGTTGATTATGCATCATTTCATTCAAACTATGGTTTTCACGTGGGCAAACATGTTGATCTTCATATATCTTCAAACAATGAACTATTTTTGCGTTCATGAATTTTCAGGAATTGGCATAATACCATAATTGTTTGATGATTCTGAATATCTTATAGATTATCTGCATTGAAAATGCCGTAGACTGACGTGTATTGAAATTCGAATATCAGTATTGAAACGTATGAACTGCTTGAATGTTTCATTATTTCATACTTACCGAGACAGCAGTAAACATGAGTGTGGATCTTTATTGACAAAGGGCTTAAATTACATATTTGGACATAATAGATGCTTTTCTTTTATATTGTGCTGGTATGGCTTTAGTTTGAAAGCATACACATTTGAAATAACACCGAAAAAGCATACAAGTTATACCAAGAGAATACAGAAAATACCAGAAAAATATTTGGTATGCATCCTTCGTTGTGATTGGTATTGAGCGATTTACAGTTTAATCCTATGTACGGGTGATGTAAAAATGAATTAAGCGATTTTGGTGATAATGGCGAGGGTTGCAGAATAGAGAATTGTGTATTGTCCAGCGAGGAGAATTAACCGTAATGATCCGAAAGCCGTTGATCAAGGCAGAGGTGTAGTCCTTATGTAATGAGGTGGGCGCGGGGTCAACGTTCTCGACCTTATTCACAAATGACTTCGTGTTCATCTTATTGACCACCTGTTTCATTTCAAAAAAGTGTTTTTTGCTGCGGGAATGCATCTAACTTAGCAATATTTGATAAGCTTGTCTTCAAGGATGTGAGGAGTGCTTAATGTTGACGGATGCACCCGCATTTTTCCTGACCTTCCCATAGGTGTATGTCTGCAATTGTATGCATTGCAACCTCCCTCCCCCACGCTGCGAAAGTCCTTTACAGATTTGCATGATAATGATTGTCATGGGACGACTTTTTCTCCCAGGCCCATCACATCAGAGGAAATTTTGTTGGGTTTGACCAATGGGAATCACGGGCCCACGGACTTTTAAGTTTCGGTATTAATTTTCAACAAGCTTCGATGTCATGTGAGGTTTTTAACGTTGCTTATGCCCCTGCTACGCACCTTTTTAAGCAAGCTTTACTTGTCATGTTAAGATTAAGCATATGCTGTTTTTTTTGCTATTGAACTTGAAGCCTTCTAGTTATTAGAAACTCAGCCTAGTTTAGTTGAGTTATAATGCTTTGTAACTGTAGGCTATTTCGTCTGATCATATAATGTTTGGCTGCACATATGTGCGAATCATTGTATTAGATGAAATTAATAAAAATACGTAAAAAATTATGTATTTCAAAAGATGAAATTATATAGTAGATATTGCTGTTGTAATGTATTAGATGATTAGATCTAGCAGATTAATGAAGCTTGTTCTTTAACTAAAGTGGTCTACGTGTAGCTACAACGTACAGGCACTTTAGGTTGCCTACATGCATATTCATTGCTGTTATGAATTGAGTGGAAATATTCACAAATTTATGACAGCGAAAATGATAAGCTCATGAATAGGCCTGATATTGGGCATGTTGTCTCCTACTTATTGGTTATGTTTTAAAATAATGCCGTAAATTGAAAAAAGAATTCAATCTATCATGTGAAAACACTTCATTGTTTTATACACTTTTGCTTTATAATGACTACGATTTCATATGATTTCTAACGTTGCTTAATTTGTTATAGTTTTTATTTCATCTATTGATGCAAACTCTGTGAAACAAAATAAACCAAAGTGTTATGTATATATGAATAGTTAAAAGATTTACCAACATCAGCATCACAATTTTTCAAGCTTTATTTTATAATTGCGACTCAAACAAACAAATGCCCAACGGTAGACAAACAATCCTAGAAATGGTATAACAAACAATCAGGCGTTCAGTTACAAATGACTATCACTCATTTGCTAAATTTTTTTCGATAACAGACATTCATCAATATCGATTCGATTTACGTTGAAAGCGTGCATGTTTACGTAAACACAGAATTCTGCGCAGCTGTTTAGTGTCTGAGGAGACATATTGTACATTGTTCTGTGTTGATCAACACTAGATTTTGTATTTAAACTCATCTCTTAACTTTAGAATTAGTTGCCAATTAATTTCATTTTGATATAACACAGCTGGTGCGGGGTATGATGATTATTTATTATTATGTCACTAGAAATTCTCTTTATCAAAAAAGATAGTCAGATCACACATTTTAGCAACCCGCCAAATATACACGAATTTCATCGGTTTACTAAAATGTGTGATCTAAATAACTTTCTAATATTGAGAATTTGTATGTGAAGATGAATATTTTACATGAAAATGATATCATGCCTGATTCTTCTGGAATCTCAAATATTGGTCAGTCAGACCTGTAGGCCTAAACTCAGAACCTACAAGCCATTAATGTTCACAACATTCTATTTTTCTCATTGATCCAATGTTGTTTGGCTAACGCTTCTTGCCTGCACTGCGTCAAATGTCTGACGTGAACGATGAGTTACGGAAGTTAACAAGAAACAGGTGTACACTATCATTAAAAGCATCGAATATGAGGTCGGCCTCTCCTTTACGTTATGATGGGAAAATTGCAGTTGCGCTGATGGTGAGGATTGTGGGTGCCCAAGCATCTTTTTACTTCTATGTGTCTATTGTTGCTGCAGTTAAAAATATCGCGTTTGACTGAATGATAGCTTGTTCCTGTATGTGTTAGGGGCTACAATGCAATTAGAAGTCCAACATCAACAAAAATATTAAGCTGCATTCTCTTGTTTGTACATGATTGTAAGACAGCAAAATGTTGAAAAAAATATTTCGAAACGTATTTAGGGTTTATCTTGAAAACTTTCTCGGCCCATTGGGAACCCACATGGCCATGGCGAATTACCGTCAGGCCCATCCAGGCCTTGGGCTCGCTTGGCCAGGGCCCTCATAAGGCCATGCATGGGACAAACTCTGAGATAAGCCCTTGCCGCTATAGCATGC
>CAJQUW010002282.1:0-16174 GCA_907163375.1 Prostheceraeus crozeri
TTTTAATCTGATGAATTATAAATTATAAAGCCTGTAATGACTTTTATCTGCAATATTGCCCGGTAAGTCATAGATAGATATCATATCACAGGGTGGGTAATAATTCAGGTCAAGGTGTGCGTTTGACGATGGGCATCCTCACTTCGGTGAACATTTGGGTTCTTTAGCGTTGCATTTTTCATTGTACTTAGAAGGTTAATCATTCTGTGAAAGTTTCATTTTCGGCATCGTTCCCTGCAGAAACTCGCTCTGGCTGCCGGACTATGAATCTCCTTCTGAATGATGTTGTTACTCTGTTGTTCAAGAGTGATGCAAGATGGACTAAGCAAGAGACAGACAATCTCTTTAATAGCCCTATCATAACTCTAATCAACAGGTGCTTAAAAATCATATCACATTCATAATCAACTTCAGAATTTGCCATTGTACATCATCGCTTGTCTCATATCTATCTGATCGACGTTTCGATCTCAAAAATATCAACTGTCAGCTGAACATGAAGTAACAACACGTTAAATACAAATAATTTCTTCTTGTGCGCCCATCTCCATATGCAGTTGAAAATGCGGAAACTCATTGCGATACTTTGTATTACGACAGAGACTTTGTATTATGTCTCTTTGAAGAGCAACGACAGAATGAGAATAAACATCAAGCAGTCATCGTAAGTTACACGCGGAACGCAATTCACTGGATGGTCAAATGCTGTAAAAGCAAAATAACAACTATGCAACGGTACTGATAAAAGAAAAATAAGTAGTTAAATGAAAATTAAGAAAAGCGCGACAGAACAAAAAATGACAAGATATCAGCAGAAGCTCAAAAACTAAGGTCATGCAATCGTCCAGCAAGTAGACATACATGAGCGAGACTAGGGAATAAGCCTACAAGAGTACGTGAAGTCCTTCTGTATGCACAAAGAAGGCTTGGTAAGGCGTATGAAGACAGCCTCGCCAATCCTCAGATCAGATTTGTTTCTGCATTGTCTCACCACTTTGAAGGCACTTCTTAACGCTGGGTGAGGACAAAAGGTAGTGTTTGAGTAATGGAAGAAGTAGGCGGCTGCTTGGAACTTGGCCTCTGCTTCTTTTGCTCGCACCACTTCGGGATGTGTTCTTTGGCTCTCAGCTCCAGCGTCCTTTCCGTCCGCCCCACATAACTCGCTCCGCAAGCACAGTCGTATGAGTAAATCACAAGTGGTTTCTGGGTCGGCGGAATGGAGTCTTTGGGTGCGTGCCAGCGACTTTCTCTGTGTTCTATACCACCCATGGCCTTGAGGTGAGGGTATGCGGCCTTCGATAGCCTTCTTGATGCGTTGTGCTTCACTTGTTGCTGCTTCACCCACATATTGAACTCCAAACATGATGAGCTTCTTCTCCACGGTTGGCACTTTGTTGACTGGTTTTTCAACACTGAACTTGTCTATAAACCAGTGTGGATATCCATTGTGGGACAAGATGTACCGCAGATAAATGGCTTCATCTGCGAAGAGTTCCTTTGAGCAGAGTTTGCGCCCCCGATCGAAAAGGCACCTCGCCAGATTGATTTTGTACTGCTTGGGACAGAATGCATTATAGTTCGTGTAGAGCCCCGTGAAGGTGGGCTTGCGGTAAACGGATATTTGCAGAGACAATCCAGTGGGATGAAGTTGTACGTCCAGGAAGTGATCTCCATCCTCGAAGCTGCGCACCTTCATTTCAGCGTACGTTAGGGATGCTGAGGCCAAGCTGGATGGTTGGACTCGCAGAAGAACTCATCTCTTCCACCGCTTCCAAGTCTCTTTATCGATCTAAGATCTTTGTTTGATTTACAAGGCTGCTTGGCGAACCTTCCGGACCCAACAAAGTGCAAGGAGAAATCACAATGGCAGGAGCTACGAATGGTTACTAAGGAGACACAGCGGCTGTGTGAACCTCCCTGATACGGTGCTCAACAAAAGCAATCAGGAAGTCTCCTATGCTCACAGAGAGGCCTTAAAGTTCGGTGTTGCTCACTTTATTCCACCAACCAAGGCCGATCAATTGACTATTTCCACTGACCTTGAAACTCTGTGCAGCAGACTACGAGAAGAACGTGCGATTTCCCAGGATTTGGACAATGAATGTCAAGCACAGCTCAGCAAGACGGCTTACAAACTTAGCCGGTTACCGGTACAGAAGTTCAACATGGAACGCAATCATGCTGACGCCGTAAAGCAGCTGAAGAGGGCGGGCCTGCTAATTTTCAAAAGCGACAAGGCAACTGTGAGTATCTGCGATCAGCAACAATACACTGACAAGATGCAGCTGATCCTTGGTGACCAGACCAAATTCAAGAAGTTGGACTTGGCTGTTGATTGGAATGACTCCGCATCCCAACAATCCCTGTTACAATTGGTGCGTGACCTCTGCCAGTCTGGAGAACTGCCAGATGATTACGAGAAGTTGATCCCCAAGTCAGCTACTCTACCAAGAATGTACGGCCTACCAAAAGTGCACAAAGACGAAATCCCCTTCCGACCCATCCTATTTATGGTAGGATCGGCATACCACGAATTAGCCAAGAAGGTAGATGAATGGTTCCTGAAACCCCTACTTCCTGCATTCAAGAAGCATACAGTGAGTGACTCCTTCGAATTCGCCAACAGGATGCTAGGCCTGGCTCTCAACGACGACGTCACCATGCTATCAGCGGACATTAAGAGCCTGTTCACCAACATCCCTGTCGAGGAGACGATTGACATAATATGCCACGCATGGTACCGTTCCCAAAGAGAATCACCGAAGGTTGGCAGTCGGAATATCAGCGAGACAAACCTACGTGCCCTGTTGAATGCTGTGACCAAGGACGTGCGGTTTGCCTTAGGAGGAGGCCTCTATGCTCAACATGATCGTCTCGCCATGGGCAGCCCGCTCAGTGGATCCTTTGCGGATATCTTCGTTGGTTTCCACGAACGCCATGTCCTAACCAGAACGGATCGCAACAGAGACGGCATCCTTTCATATTGCCGTTATGTCGACGATGTCCATATCGTCATCAAGCGCGAAGATAAAGAGGGCTTCAAAGTGGACTTGTGCAATATGCATCCAGCACTTGAGTTTAGCTTCGAGGATGGAGATCACTTCCAGACGTACAACTTCATCCCACTGGATTGTCTCTGCAAACATCCGTTAGTACCGCAAGCCCACCTTCCACGGGCTCTACACGAACTATAATGCATTCTGTCCCAAGCAGTACAAAATCAATCTGGTGAGGTGCCTTTTCGATCGGGGGCGCAAACTCTGCTCAAAGGAACTCTTCGCAGATGAAGCCATTTATCTGCGGTACATCTTGTCCAACAATGGATATCCACACTGGTTTATAGACAAGTTCAGTGTTGAAAAACCAGTCAACAAAGTGCCAACCGTGGAGAAGAAGCTCATCATGTTTGGAGTTCAATATGTGGGTGAAGCAGCAACAAGTGAAGCACAACGCATCAAGAAGGCTATCGAAGGCGCATACCCTCACCTCAAGGCCATGGCGTGGTATAGAACACAGAAAGTCGCTGGCAACGCACCCAAAGACTCCATTCCGCCGACCCAGAAACCACTTGTGATTTACTCATACGACTGTGCTTGCGGAGCGAGTTATGTGGGGCGGACGGAAAGGACGCTGGAGCTGAGAGCCAAAGAACACATCCCGAAGTGGTGCGAGCAAAAGAAGCAGAGGCCAAGGTCCAAGCAGCCGCCTACTTCTTCCATTACTCAACACTACCTTTCTTGTCCTCACCCAGCGTTGAGAAGTGCCTTCAAAGTGGTGAGACAATGCAGAAACAAATCTGATCTGAGGATTGGCGAGGCTGTCTTCATGCGCCTTACCAAGCCTTCTTTGTGCATACAGAAGGACTTCACGTACTCTTGTAGGCTTATTCCCTAGTCTCGCTCATGTATGTCTACTTGCTGGACGATTGCATGACCTTAGTTTTTGAGCTTCTGCTGATATCTTGTTCATTTTTGTTCTGTCGCGCTTTTCTTAATTTTCATTTAACTACTTATTTTTCTTTTATCAGTACCGTTGCATAGTTGTTATTTTGCTTTTACAGCATTTGACCATCCAGTGAATTGCGTTCCGCGTGTAACTTACGATGACTGCTTGATGTTTATTCTCATTCTGTCGTTGCCAGTAAAGAATCTACGGGGGTGCTTTCAGTGGCGGATCCAGGATTCGACCACAGGGGGGGGGGCCCAGCGGCTGATCCTGAATTTAAGTTCTGGGGGCTTTTACTTACAGTCATGGGTTCCGAAAATACTGTCATTCAACAAAGTAATGAAAAATAAAATATTGAAATGATATCAGCCTGTACGTTTTAAGACATGTAAAACCGAAAGCAGAAATAGTTATAATTAATACTTGGTTTAGTCAATTTGTATAAAATATAATTCTCTCATATATGTAGGCCAACAGACTTAATGTTAGTAGCCTATGCAAAACGTCACACAATATGTTAATATGAAACGCTCATGTATATTCGTGAAACGCCTATAATTTCTACACATCGTGAATATAGAGTCAAGAAGGAAAAGTTCGTACTTACAGTCTTAGAAGTGAAGGGGTCGGGTCACATAGATATTCTTGTTTGGCCTTTCTTGCAAATAATTGTACGACCGGCATCAACGGTTTTTTCGCAGTCCATGTGACGATGAATGTAAGCTAATGTCAGACCAGTTAAGCGCTCTTCTGACATGTTAGATCGCAGATAACTTTTCAAATGTTTCAAGACTGAAAATGTCCTCGGTTCGGCGCTTGCAGATGAAACCGGTAATAAGGGCGAAGATTTTAAGTAAAGTCTTAAATGTCTAGGATAAAACGAATAATTGCAAAGTTGAGTTGCGGCCATGATCTCACTTGGAGCGTTTGAAGTTTTTATCCACACAAAAAAGTCTTCCAGGTTTGAAAATTCGCCTTCCAAATCATTCGTCCAAGTTTCCATTTAGAATATTCAGAATATAATTCCACAGCAGGAAGAATATCCTTCAAACGCAGTAATTAGTTACATTGTTAGGAAGCAGCTTGGAGAGGATGCATCACACTAGCAGCATGACCACTAAAAACGATCATGTAGTTGGAAATCAGTCCATCAAGAAAAGGGTAATATATTCCTCGGCGATGATATTCAATTGGTGTTGGTGATGGTACGTTCGTTCGATGTACCTGCGTTCCAACTGTTTCTCGAGTTTTGTATCGGTCTTGTTTGTCAACTTTTCAATCTTTTCGAACAATTCAGCGAAGAACTCTTCATTCCTTCTTGATTTGAGTAAATCTATCACTGTGTCGACGTGTTGTAGAGCGAAATCAAGTCATTTGAGGCAGATTGTAATACGCATGCGAGACGTTTGGTTACAGTCATCACTGAGTTTCAGTATTACTAGAGAAACAATAAAATCAACTTTAGTTATATGTGGAATGAATACTGCAAGCATCAGAAGAATATGTACTTCTCTCTTTGCTCATTTTTTCTAAAGTGTCACAAATGATAGGATACAATTGAAGCACGGTGATGATGGATTCATGCTTCTCAACCCAACGAGTCTGGCAAGGAACTTTGAGTCTATGTTTCCCATGTGAAACAATCGCTGAGTCGATCGCTTCATCGAGAGCTTTTGTCCTGAGAGTGCTCGAGGAGAAGAAAGTTGCAGCTTACTAACCGTGCCAAAAGTATTTCGAATTTCAGGAATATCTGAAGCGTGTATCAAAGTAAGATTGAGAGCATGAGCGGCGCAATGAACATAAACTGCCTGCTTCCCACAACGATGTTTCACTTCTGCCTGTACACCGTTGAATGATCCACACATAGCTGCTGCTCCATCATAACCTTGGCCAAACTATTTTTGAAAGAACGAGGTCATTTTTTTCTAGCACTTGGAGAATCTCCATAGAAAGTCCAGAGCCACTCAACGATCTGGATTCACGAACTCGAGAAAACGTTCGATAATACAGTCGTTTTTAAGATATCGGACACATATTGCTAACTGACTTTTCTTAGAAATATCGGTAGTTTCGTCGGCGATTATAGAATAGTAATTGGAAGCTCTAACTTCTTCAGCAATTTGACGTCGGATCACGGTGCCTAAGTTTGAAATGATCTCATTTTGAGTAGTTTTTGATAAGTATGTAGCGTTTCCAGCTGCCGTAGAAAGATGTTTCTGCAGTACCTCATTTCCAAGCGAATATAGCTGAATCATACTTCGGAAATTTCCTTCACCAACTTCAATATCATTGATTGATGAGGGTACAGGTAAATGCCCGTCATCACGATGACCACGAAAAGATTGACCCATGCGAGCACACAAAACGACTGTCTCAACGATGCTTCGAATAATTTCACGATTTTCTTCTTTTTTTTCTCAACAGAGCAGATGATAATTGACTGTCGATTGCTAACGACGGATTATTTACGCGCAAGCAAAATTCATTTGCTTTGACCACAGAAGAAGCGTGATAGTCAGTCTTGTTATGTTCATACAAATATCCGTTCTGACCTGTAAGTCTTGAAAACCGTCGACAAGGCGTAGTCACGAGCTGTCCAGCACATTTGTTAGCAGATCCAACCGTTTCTGCGGCGAAGAAGATGCAATATCGACAGAATAATCCGTTAAGGTTTTTAATATATGTGAGCCATGAGTAGTTATCAAAACAGATGGGTGTCAGACGTCGGATCTTTCCATTATTCATTGCTTCCGAAGGCCACGTTGAAGGACAACCTGATGGTCGAGTAGATGTACTCACTAGATGTAGTTTATCACCATCACTCATCTTTGCTGGTCCACCAGGATGTTGTAATGCTCGAGCAATGTCGCTTTCTCCTATTCCATTTCCGTCGACCTCGAAACTTTGAGACTTCAATTCTGGCGTTTTGGGTGATGACGTCGAATAAGTCGAAGATGAATTTTTCGACTCTCCTTGTATTTCTATTTTAGATGACGAGGACTGACAGGAGATATTTTGAGATGACAAATTATACGATGACGTGCTCATAGTATTTTGATTTGTAGAAGTAGCATCCGTTTTCTTCACAGACTCAAAGAAATCAGATATTTTCCTTCGTTTCGTTGGCGTCTTTTCACTCATGTTCACAGTGGACTTTGACTTGCATATATGTCAACAACAAGCAGCTAAATGTAATATAAGAGAGGGATAGCGTTTCCTTCTTATCATTAATCATCTACATCTGAATCAGCAGTTCGCAGTCTCGCAAGCATATGCACATAATATTTACAAGTCATTGCAATTGCCAACAAAGAAACCTCCGCGTGTGCAAGCGAATCGCCATTCAATAGTACATCGCTGACGGCGTTGAAATGTTAAGTCTGATCATGGACTTCTAGATAATAGCACCTGGACATGAAAGTGATGGATGAGAAACGGCCGACTTGGCAAGTGGAGGCCAGCGCTGCTGTAAACGATATCAGTTGTTTCAATCCTCATCCTCTCCACACGGCATGCACGACTGACAAAAATAACTTGATCGATTGAAACTTACAGTAACAACGAACGGTGGTGGAGTAGCATTATAGACTGTTGAAACACAGCTTCGCTTTTATTTTATTTCTTTTATCATCTAGAAGTCCATGATCTGATGAAGACAGAAAATGCCTTACGTCATCAGATTTCCTTGCATGTTTCTCTCATCAGTCATCACTGATTGATAAATCAAAAAGAGATCGAACACTAACTTAACTGATGGAGATTACTTTGTATTCTAAGTATCACACCCCCGGCCACGGCCGGGTAGGCCCCCCCTTGAATCCGCCACTGGGTGCTTTGGGGGGGAATTCCGCCCCGGCATCGCAACTTGCCCTCCCGTAGGAAAATATCACATTTTGCCCATATGCTCTCTAGCAAGAAATCTCCATTTCCTTGCCAATATTGTGACAAATTCATCATCTGTGAGTGAGCATGTGTTTTTCTGAATTTATCCATCGGACAATGCCATATGAGAGGGAAAGGTGTGACAAACCCAAACATTTAAAAATAAGTACTTATTGCATGATAGGACAATCGCTGGTTGTCCTGCTGGTTGCATTAGATGCAGTACTAAATGCTATATCATCATTGAGCCGCCATTTGCAGACTTTGACTGTATCTGCATCTAACATCGAATACTTCGTTCAGTCAACGAAAAATCATCTGTCTGACATAGTTAATAATGATAATGCTTCATGGCGTGATCAAGCGCGGATTCTTTATGATAAAGCTTCAGAGGTTGTACACATTGAAGATGATGATACTAGTGAAGTAGCGCCAACCATCAAAGACTACATAAAAAGTTTGTTGATACTTTAGATCAGAAGTTTAATAACAGTGCAAGCATTTTCATGCGAAGTGCGGCTGTATTATCAACTTACAGAACATGTGCGGCTGCTGATGACTTTCAGACATCTGTAGAAAATATTGGGCGTCTTTTCCCACATGTTTTTGAGAATTTAGATCGACTAAGATCTGAGGCCTTGAGCTTTCACTATTTTGCTCAAGAGAAATCCAAGGAATTACCGGATGGGAAGCCAATACATGACTTGCTCACTAGGGATCTGGGATATCCTCTCCTGCGAGCCCTGAGCTGCTGCATTGAATGCACTCCATCTACCACTGCTAGTGTCGAGCGGTCATTTAGTGCCATGAATGGCATTCACACCAAATTGCGGAACAAATTGTCTCCTGTGTCCCTTAATCATTTAGTGATGGTTGCAATTGAGGGACCAAATGAACTGAGTGACGAAACAGTTTACTGAGATCATGCGATCATGGTCTCATCGCAGAAGTGTCGCAGAATAAAACTTTTTTGATTTGAATATACTTACATTTTTTGAACGCATCAGTTTTTATTTCACTTACATTCATATACATGTCTAAGCTGATCACTAGTTCAGTAGTGTCAGATCTCTTTCTCAACCGTGTCTAGTCGGTAAAATATAGCAGATTTGCCTGCCCCCTGCAGCTTGTAGGACCCCCCCGGATTTCATATCCTAGATTCAGCACTGGTCGTTGCTCTTCAAAGAGACATAATACAAAGTCTCTGTCGTAATACAAAGTATCGCAAATGAGTTTCCGCATTTTCAACTGAACTCGTTAAATAACATTGAAAGACGAGCTTCGGATAGATTCCAAATGAAAATTTCCTAAGCATGATGAAATATTGTCAGATATTCTTTCGATACAGCGGAGGGAAACGCTATATTGCGTTTTATAGCGCAAGCAGCACTGTATCGAAAGATAGCATTTTATGCCGAACAATAATAGTTCGTGAAAGAATTTTGAAATGCCTGCATGTGTCACAAGTAAGACTGGAGGCATACACAATAAGTCATAAGGCTCAAGCCACAAGCCATAAGCCATAAGTCAAAAGTCACAAGCCATAAGCCATAAACCTTAGGTCAACGTGTGGAAGTCGCGTCACGATTCTCCATAATGCATAGGCCACAAGCCATAGGCCTTAGGTCACATGTCATTTTGATAATATTTTTCTCATGACAAGTAATACAAGAATACAGACGAAGAAAATAAATGATATTTTCCTAATTTTTGTACGAGGATACAGCAGCAATTACAATAGTAAAGCTTAACCCTTTCACAGCGGCTAATGTATTGAAAAATTATTCTTTCACATGCGGATGGCTCGCTGTGCGAGTCATAAGAAGTTTTCCTCTCAGTGCGGCATGGCCTGCTCTACGAGCCATAAAATTCAGCGGGAAAACACGTGCTAAAGTGATAAGATAATGAAGGACGAAATGTTGATAACTTTGGAGAACATTTTTTTACTTGGGGGCGTATCGGTATCTCTTATCGCAAAACATGTCATTGTCATCCAAACGTTGACGCGGAAACCCTTTTATCTCAAACAGTGCATTTGCTAATATGTGGCTAATATGCCTGATTTCTTCAGAACTGATTTTTTTTACCAACTGAGATTGTGAACACTAACTATTATGTACCACAAACGATATTCACTGGATCGTACTGTAGAATTGATCTGCCTAAACAGTGACGACGAAATGGATAATGTTAGTGAAAGCGACTCTGATGATTCAGATCAGTTTTCTGATCTTGATGACTCCGTCCTACCGCAGTTGACTATGTTGCCTCCCGATCCATCACCTGTTAATTTTACGTCATTCGCCAAAGCTGATTCTCCACCTATTCTCAAGGATTCTTTCGTGTCCTCCGCTTCCGGCTCCGCTGCCGTTTCTCGCACGACTTCTGCTCAAATTGCCAGTCCGTGGAAATTTGTCGAAGAGGCGAACGATAGTCGCTCGGAGCTCCCACCCTTTCTCGGTGCCGCAGGTCATCGAACAACATACGAAGAAGCAATGCTGTCAAACACAAATGATGTTGACATTTGCAGAAGTGCTCTCAGTTTTTTTTATTACGGATGAGTTAATCGAAACACTTGTGCAATTTACAAATATTCGTGCTTCGATCTATCTTCAAACAGAAGCTCTAAAGCCCCATTCTCGCTTTAGAAATTGGACTAATTGCTCTTTCGCCGAAATGAAGAAATTCATCGGTATTGTACTGCTGATGGGCGTCGTGAGGAAGCCTCAACTCACTGACTACTGGAGTACTGATGATTTAGTTTGTACTCCCTTCCTTCACTCCGAATTTTCTCTTACACGAGATCGTTTTCCTCTTGATTTTACATTTCATTCGATTCGCAAATTATGAAAAATCTCGGTGGCGAAGAGAATTGTCTTCGTAAGATTCAGCCATTTGTTAACTTGATTCGTTCGATTTGTAAGGATGTGTATAGGCCATCTCAGAATGTGACTGTGGACGAGTCTTTACTTTTATATAAAGGTCGGCTGTATTTTAAACAATACATACCGGCGAAGAGAAGGCGCTTCGGAATCAAAATTTATTTTTTATGCGAAAGTGACTCTGGTTTTATATTGAACTTTTCATTTCACACTGTAAAAGCAGAATCATGATCAGTTTGCCTCCGCTTGTTCCAGTCTCAGTGTTTCGGAGCGAATCGTTGTTCATCTTTGTGATGAACTATTGGATTTAGGATACACTGTTTGGTGTGATAATTGGTTCAACAGTGTCAGGTTGGCCAATTATTTATTATCAAGAAGAACGCTTTTAGTCGGGTCGGCACTATTCGTCCGAACCGTGGTGTCCCGCCCATGCTTCAGGAGGCCGTGGTAAATGTAAGAGAGACAAAGTTTTTGCGTTCGGACGACTTGCTTCTATCTAAATTTTGTGATAGAAAGTCGTCTGGGCAGAAAATTGTTTTTATGATTGATACAAAAAACAAAGTTGCTCTTTCCGATTGTCAGCGTGTTATAAAAGGTGGAAAGAGAATAATTTTTAGAAAGAGTACTACCATGTCGGAGTATAACAAATTTATTGGAGGAGTTGATCGTGCTGATCAAATTTTACATACTTATGACGCAACTCGAAAATCATACCGCTGTTTCCATAAAGTGTGCATACATCTTATTCACCGAATGTGCCTCAATGCCCACATTGTTTATTCCATTTACGGGGGCCAAGAAAATTTTCAAAATTTCTTAATGTCATGTGTTCGTATCTTTCTGTGTGAAACAGGGGTAGGGAGGCAACCTCTTATACCTCGAAATGCGTCGTGTGCTTCAAACTCGCATTTTCCATCTAAGTTTCAACCAAGAGGAAATAACATTCATCCGACTAAAAGATGCCGTGTGTGTTATTCACTTGGTAGGATTAAAAAAACTACCGTATTTTGTGATGCCTGTCCAGGAAAACCGGGACTTTGCATTATTCCATGTTTTGGTAATTACCACTCAAAATAAATTTCTTTCACTTCGTATTTTTACTTTTATGGGGTTTATTGGAATAATTTAATCATGTGAATGACGACATGTCAACCATTCAGACGATACATAGAAGCTCAAGAATAACGCGTGCTCCATCATGACTTGAATGTAGCCCTGTTTGATTAAATTTAGAGTATTAGGCGCATGATTAAATTTAGAGTCTAAACGTACTTGTAAAATTTGTAATCAATGTGATATAACGTTCAATTCATTATACGATTTCGATGGTTTTGGAAATACGATAAACATGTACTGAGAGTACTGAGACATAATGAAATTTCTTTATTCATACAAATATAATAACCAAATAATAAACTTCTGAAGCTCAATCCAGATAAATATCTATGTTCAATAATTATTTAATGAATTAAACCCAATGACGAAAAGCAAAAATTTAGAAATTTCTTGTATCTCTGTCCGCCTTGTTTTCTATGTTTAGTTTTAAAATTAAGTACGTATGTTGACTACTTGCATATTCGCAGTGGATTACATGCAATAATTTAATAAATGAAACATTATAATTCAATTATAATCATAATCAACTTTCGTAGTTCAGATATATTCAGCCACATCAAAATTATTAGTCAACTATAGCTGACCGCCCACTCGGAAAATTCAAGAATATATATATATACATTCAAGACATGAATATAGATATATTGAGAAATAACTTGGAGAGGAAATAACATTCATCCGACTAAAAGATGCCGTGTGTGTTATTCACTTGGTAGGATTAAAAAAAAACTACCGTATTTTGTGATGCCTGTCCAGGAAAACCGGGACTTTGCATTATTCCATGTTTTGGTAATTACCACTCAAAATAAATTTCTTTTCACTTCGTATTTTTACTTTTATGGGGTTTATTGGAATATTTAATCATGTGAATGACGACATGTCAACCATTCAGACGATACATAGAAGCTCAAGAATAACGCGTGCTCCATCATGACTTGAATGTAGCCCTGTTTGATTAAATTTAGAGTATTAGGCGCATGATTAAATTTAGAGTCTAAACGTACTTGTAAAATTTGTAATCAATGTGATATAACGTTCAATTCATTATACGATTTCGATGGTTTTGGAAATACGATAAACATGTACTGAGAGTACTGAGACATAATGAAATTTCTTTATTCATACAAATATAATAACCAAATAATAAACTTCTGAAGCTCAATCCAGATAAATATCTATGTTCAATAATTATTTAATGAATTAAACCCAATGACGAAAAGCAAAAATTTAGAAATTTCTTGTATCTCTGTCCGCCTTGTTTTCTATGTTTAGTTTTAAAATTAAGTACGTATGTTGACTACTTGCATATTCGCAGTGGATTACATGCAATAATTTAATAAATGAAACATTATAATTCAATTATAATCATAATCAACTTTCGTAGTTCAGATATATTCAGCCACATCAAAATTATTAGTCAACTATAGCTGACCGCCCACTCGGAAAATTCAAGAATATATATATACATTCAAGACATGCCTGTCCAGGAAAACCGGGACTTTGCATTAGTCCATGTTTTGGCAATTACCACTCCATATTGCATCCATCCATTAGCGTTCTTTGTTATTGCATGATCAATCTTGAAGATAGTAAAATTCAAATATATGGATTATATATTAAAATTATGTTTTTAAAGAAGCTTTCAGTTGCACGAATATTCTCATTTGGGGATTGGAGGGTAGACCTTCAATGTTTGCTATTTAAAAAGAAAAACTCCGATTTTCTATAACTGAGCAGGAAAGGTGCTGAAATGCATCGTTCGATCTTAAAATATCGGAGTTATTCTATCTAAATGACAAACAGTGAACTAGCGGAGGCCTACACTCTAATGCCCTGAATAAAACTATTGCAATTACAATTTGAATTTATCAGCGGCGTAGGGTGCCGTTTTGAAAAAGGAATTCGAGGAAAATCTGAATATAGGGTGATCCACATACATTATTTCAATCTATTCATATGCAAGCGCTTACATGCAAGACAAGTAATTCCTACTGTACACGGATATGTGCAAAACTTCGCATTAAATCAAACTATTCTCCGCATACATTTTGCATTGATGCAGGGGTCTTCAAAAATTAATTGAACCTCAATTAATTGATGTCAATTAATTGATTGCGCTGAATTTCATTTATCAATTAATTTATTGTATTCAACTCAATATCAATTAATTGATTGTTTTCATTTCCAATTATCAATCAATTGATTGCTGCATGTCCCAATATCAATTGATTGATTGATTCATAATCAATTAATTGGTTCAATTATTTTATCAAGTTTCACTCCATTGTAATATATAGCATTACAATTCACCTAAGATTTTCGCTTCTTCCTGCGCATCCACTGTACAAAATTCATTCTGCTGACTCAATCTGACACCTCTCTGATCTACTGCATATTCTTCAACATGATTGCCCTTACTTGTCAAGCTTCGAAAGTCATTATCCATGGACAACTAGATAATATAGGGGGGGGGGTCAAAGCTGAGAGTTCATAAAACGATGATAATTATTGAAATCTGAATCAATAAAATCAGTGAACATCAAAACTATGGGGATGCAAAATGATCATACAATATTAATACCGGCATTTTAACTGATTGAATCGAGTTCCAATATGAATACAATTATTCTAGGCTAACTCTATTTTATGAAATATATGCCTACATGTTTTTCCATTGACTAATTAATAATTATCGATCAGTTAATTAATAAATTCTATTATCAATTAATTGATTGGGTACATTTCAATATCAATTAATTGATTGTCTGTAATTCCAATTACCAATTAATTGATTGCCCGGGAGTCCAATGCCAATTAATTGATTAGTCAAACTTTCAATTAAAATTAATTGATTGGTAAAAATATCAATTACAATTAATTGATTGGACTGAGCAATTTAATTGCAATCCATTTTTGATGACCCCGGCATTGATGTAGGCCCGCTATATGCATGCACAGTTGCACATATCAAAAACACTACACATCAACAAATTGAAAAAATTAAATGATAGCTTGCTTGTGAAGAATTTCATAATTATAATCCAAACATTGAACACATACAAACCTAGATCACGACAACGCTTCTTTACTCTACAAAATTCATCAAAATCATAGGAATTTTGTTTTGATGAAAGTTCGAAAAGCATATTTTTTCAATTACTTCCGAGTAACATTTCATATCAATTTCTTGTTTGTTTTCAAGTACTCCAAACGATCTGAGATTTCACACCAAAAGTTGTCAAAAGTGTATCTGAATCAACTGAAAGTTGCCCTATTTCAACAACACCATTCAAATTCCTTGGTTGAAACAGTGGATATGATAAAGCATCCTCAGCGTTTCTGCATTTGTCCTCTGTTTAACTGCGTATGATTCCATGATTACACGAATGATGGCAAAAACAGCTGCTTCCCAATTGCCCCGCATTCTCTATCCCGACAATGTTATTCAGTCCGCCAGGTTGAATAGTAGCCTTATGCTTGTAGCATTGAAGCTGATAGTATAAGCGTCGACACGGTGTCTTAATTAAGGAGTCTTGCGATAACGCACCTAATATAAGTGCTATTGTTGCTAAATCTTAGAGACGTCCAAGAAACAAGAAGTGGAATCAAAATTAACGCTGATTGATATCGTTGCTTTTTACAATAGCTACTTTGGAATCAAACCGAATCACTAAGCCGTAAAACAGTTTGCTATTCATCATTAAAAATCGATGGAATCAATTCACAACTTAACACAGAAAATAAATAGATATTCAGCGAATGCTGTGAATACTATACGCGCCACGCCACTGGAATTTATTCTTATTATAAAAATGTCTATGCAATGAATCCTCTTAGCGAACATTTTAATTTGAGCCTATACAGCTCTACGTATATTTTCACTTTACAGTATGGCGACTTTTTTTTGAGCACTCTGTACATTTTATTTCTGTGCATATTGGTATAATATATTTTCGGCCATCCTCGCAGTTGACTTCTTCCTTGATTATATTTTAGAAGCGAAGGCGATAATGTTGTTGTCATCGTCCACGTTTATCCTTCATTCATACATTCTAAATCGTTTTGATCACTCATTTGTTTACTCTTGATATTACAATCGGCAAACATCAGAAAACAGGTAAATTCATATTAGCGGGAACCTGGTGTACGAACCGTGGCTTATCGGTGTCTGAAGCCGCCGATCAGGCGATATGTGTTTAGGAACCGAAGGAGATAAGGAGATAAGAACGCCTCTGTCGTCAGCCCCTCAATACTGCCGCATAGGACAGAATTTTAAGAAATATCATCGCCGCAACACAGAGAAAGTTTTCGTGGCTCGCTCTGCGAGCCATGGCCGCAGTGAAGGGGTT